>JAXCLO010000280.1:29428259-29702961 GCA_035583995.1 Arremon aurantiirostris | reverse complement strand
CTCCCTGGTTTGGCCAGGCCCGTTGGGTGTCCCTGTGCAGTGGGGCAGGCCCTGACTCAGCTCCCTGCTCTGGCCAGACCCATTGGGTGTCCCTGTGCAGTGGGGCAGGCCCTGACTCAGCTCCCTGGTTTGGCCAGGCCCGTTGGGTGTCCCTGTGCAGTGGGGCAGGCCCTGACTCAGCTCCCTGCTCTGGCCAGACCCATTGGGTGTCCCTGTGCAGTGGGGCAGGCCCTGACTCAGCTCCCTGGTTTGGCCAGGCCCGTTGGGTGTCCCTGTGCAGTGGGGCAGGCCCTGACTCAGCTCCCTGCTCTGGCCAGGCCTGTTGGGTTGTCCCTGTGCATTGGGGCAGGCCCTGACTCAGCTCCCTGGTTTGGCCAGGCCCATTGGGTGTCCCTGTGCAGTGGAGCAGGCCCTGACTCAGCTCCCTGTTCTGGCCAGGCCTGTTGGGTTGTCCCTGTGTAGTGGGGCAGTCCCAGCGCTGGCAGGGCTGGAGGGCAGCCAGGAGCCTTTCCCAGCGCATGGCAACTCTGGTAGCTGGGCACCTCGTGTGCCTGCTGGAAACCTGGCAGCACAGGGGGATCCTGGGGCTGGCATCTTGGGGGTTTTGTCTTAGGTCTGAGAGCAGCAAAAGGGCTTTTTATCCCTGCTGCCAGTATAGCAGAAACTGCTCAGGCCACTTCTCCCTGCGATCCTGCCCTGCCCAATCTGTAATTATTTTGCTGAAGCACCCTCATTAGCGTTTTCTATTGACATTTCCATACAAGTAGGACTAGGTTCGGTTGTTTTCCTACAAGTTTATGTGCCTACCAGAGATTTCTCTCTAAATTCTTCACTAAAATTGTGAAGTAATTCAGAAGTTCACCCATGTTCACCTCCAACAAGACATGCCACCTGCCCACTTCAGTGATGACCATGAACAGAGCAAAAAGCTTCATAAAATGTAGTCTCAGCTGCTCAGGATGACTGGCCAAGCACACTTCCAACTGCTTGAAGCCTGTGCCCTTGAGTCTCTGCATTTATCACATTGGACAAGACGCTCACTCACTATGTGAATGTTTCTCTTCCACCAGCTCGGCTTCTGCTCTACCCACACCTTTATAATGACATTTCTTGCCACAAGACACAGAACTGCACCCAAGCAACTCCCAAACACCAAGGTTAAAACGGAGAGGAAGGCAAATTCCCCATGAAGGTCCCTGATGAGCTAGATACTATTGAAGACCATCAAAAATTCATTGGATGCCTCTTCTTGTAGATGATATGGTTAAAGACAACAGAGACACAAACAGATACATGCATGGTACATAGATGCAGATTTGTTTATTGTCTATATTAGATTTTTTCATTTCTGATCTGAAAAGCAGTAATAAATCAACACTTTTGTACAGGATGCAGAAAGACTGGGTGGATTGGAGAGGCATTTATAAAGATAGTTTATTGCAAAATCAGTCTCATGTATGTTTGAGGCCTAGGCAGCCTTTTATGCTTGCATTTCCCTGAACTTTCAAACAGCTAAGTGAAAAAATCTTTTGTTAGTTCACAAAACAAAAAATATTGCTGCAACAAAGCAAGAACATACAGGCCAGGAATATGTTCATCTATTTGTAATATTGCTGGATGAAGGCACACTTTTCTAAATACCTACTGGCTTTCGTAACCACAAAAGGTATCATAGATTGGGCTGTACCATGGTTTCCTCATCTTTCTGTTGCACAGAAGTCTTGGATTATTTAGAGTGTACATCTGTAATTCTGACATTTTCTGAAATGAAAAAGAAGAAATGGGATAAATTCAGATACCTGAGGATACATACTAAAAAATGGCAGCAGAAGGTGAATAAGTTACCTCTAGTGCTGAAGGTCAATGGATTTAATTTGTCCCTAAGTTGGAATGGATGTCATTCTGTGATAAAGTAAATAAACAAATTATACGCACATCCATGTTGAGACAATCTGACTGGCGAGGTGTCTGAATGTTGTGTGCATAAGAATCTCTGAGCAAATACTGAATTCTCATTGACTTTCACGAGTCAATTCATACTGGATTTCACAAAGGCAGTTGTCAATGCTCTGTGGTTGAGCAGCTTATTGAATTAGGAGAAAGTCATTCACTATTCTGAGCAAACTGCTTTCTGAAAGTACAGGTGAAACAGCTAAAAAATCCCATCAAATATGAGTTAGCAGGGAAAGGATGTATAAAAATTCCATTGTAAATAGCAGCATATTGTTCTGATTTTGCTTTCATTGTTCTGTAAAATTAGGATGACTTTTATAAATAATGAACAAATTAATTTCTGTTTATTGAACAGAAGAAATGATTTTTTCTTTACAAATGGCTGCATAGATAAAATACTATTTATATATTTCAGAAAGCTGTGGGAGAGCTGTGGAGAGTTCTGTTTAAATCACCCCAAGTGATTTATAAATCACTTCTAAATTGTTTAAATCATCTTCAGCTCATAAGATAGGAAACTCTTTTTGTTAGAGAAGCAGCTAACTATGTCTTTTCATACTTGAAATTTCTGATGCTTTGAACAATACATGACATTTGAATGCTTATTTTGCACTTGGGATCCAGATCATCTCCTAATCTTTAGGGATATTGGGACTTGACATCCAGCTCAGCAGCTTGCTTTATGCAGTAACCAGCTCCAAGCAAGTTAAAGAGCATCAGATGTGAGGGTCACTTCTAAATCTTCCTGTCTCCAAAGTTAAATAATTTAAACAAATCCTATAGATTTGCAATAAGACGAAATATGTATGTTTAAGGAAGCTTTCAGAAATGGCTTAGTGAGATGTAAATTGACTGTGATTGATGGAAATGAAACTAGGTGCTGTGATGGTACCTTTTTGCTATGAAAGTGTGAGCCTGTTGTTACTTAGGAGTGATAGACTTCATTGTCAGGAAAAAAAGAGATTCCATAGAGCAAGGAGTGCAAACCAGCACCATTCATTTTGCAAGTCAGCACAGCCTTCAGTCATGTTTCTGAGTTTCATATTGGATGCTCTCATTACTGTTTTCTTTTCACTGACTCATCTGGCAAATGTGGAGATCCTGAGCAGTTTATAGCAACTAATCCCTCGGGCTAGGAAATACAGCACAAAACAATGCATATCACAGACTCCCTTAATCCTTTTATGACATCCATCTTTAATATGCATCATTATGGCACACAAGAAACCTGACTGCAGAGTAGTCATGCATACAGAGCACATGTCACCAGTTGCTCAAAAGTGGGCCTGTGGGTGTTTCAGGCTGAGTGGGTGGGTGTTTTATTTATCTCATGGATATGACAACTCTCTTCATGTAGTAGGTGAATGCAGTAACTGCTGTTCCACCCCTAACATTTGTTTAATGCAGTCAAAGAAAAAAAGGTGTTTTACATTATTTGTTTTTATGTATTCTGCTCTGTATCACAATGGATTCTGAAAGCCATGGTGCCTTTTTCAACTGTTTTCATTGAAGAGGTCTAATAGCATGGTTAACACAGTTGAATTATTTCAGCATGTAAGAAATTTCACTCTGTTTTCTGCTTTCCAAATTCATTCAATTTATTTTCATCAGGTAGCAGCTTGCTGTCCAGCTAACCAATCTCATTCCATATTGATTTGTGATGAGGCAACAGGGCAAAAGAAAGCAAAAAAGAGTAGGGAAAAAAGTAGCCAAAAAATGAGAAGCTCTTGACCTCCTTCCTTTATGTGGCAGCCTGGTTTGGCTGAAAGGTGAGTGTTGTAATATAGATGAAAATATTCTTCTAATAGAAGGAATATAAATTTATTTCTAGCTCTTCTCAGTGTGGAATTTGTTTTCCAGATTTGGATAACAATTAAAGTTAACAAAACAAAGATAACACATTGTGACAGGAGTCATGATTCAGCAGAGAAAATATTTTCTAGTTGAAAAACCCGTGTGACCAGTAGCTGGTGAAAACCAAACACAAGCAGAAAGTTTGTTTGCCCACCCTCTCTCAAGTGCCTCACTCCTGATACACTCCAGGTTCCAACATTCAGCCCTTGCTTCTGTTCAGAATGGTTTGAGCCTGTGCTGTGCCTGTTTACACAGTTAGTACAACACACTCTGCCACTCTGCCACTCACACTCAGCGATTTTCAACACTGCTGATACTGAAATGCTCTTCAAAGGAAAGGTTCTGATGGTCACAGTTACTGAGGGCAGCTGTGTTACACCATGTCAGAAACACGTCCAACACACTCGAGGGCTTGAAACATGCATATTGGGATTGATGTAAGTTGGTAATGTGGTAACAAATCACTATCTTATGAGAACCAAAATTGCCAGATAACCTTGCTATAATTACAAGCAGTTTATGCGCAGAAAGTCTAATGTGGAGGGCAAAAGATCATTCAGAAGAAAGATGTTAGGAGCAGTTAGTTCTTTACTTTTCATCTTCTGATGCATGTGCTTCCATCTGTCTTATCATGGAATGCTGTCCATCAAAACAGTTTTCTGAACAGGACTTCCTAAGATGTTGATTTATAAATCAGATACAAATTTGCACAAGATCGCTCTGACTCAGCTTTGAATCTGACCTAAAAGTATTTCTTGTCATATGGAAGCAAATTATGGTGAAGCAATAAAACAACAGAAACATTGCTGAGAAACAAACATTGGTGCTATTCTTGGCACTGGGGTACTGCTGAATGTCACAAACAACTGACAGATCAGAAACTCGTGTCTAAAAGAAAATAGGAAACCAGTAGCTTAGATTGTCTGTATTTATTAAAATGTACTCTGCCTGGCTGGTAAAAAACAAGGTAGTTTTGGCCATCTTTTTTTTCCCACAGAAGCATGACCACTACTGCAAACCCTGCCATCTTCAAAGCATGGCAGGTACTAAGACCTACCAAATGAAGTTGCTTTAGCATGTCATGACCTAATTTTAAAAGTGAGATTTAGAAGTTAATATTCCCTTCCATTCAAATATACACCTGGAAATCTGAGGGGTTTTTTTCTACTTTTATGTACACTCTGTTAATTTTTACTATCCGTAGAAGGAGAGACAAGAAAGGTGAAGGATGGGTGTGGGGACATCAGCCTAGAATTGGAAATGCTTTGCATTATCTGGTAATCTCATATGCATTATATGCAAACACATAGCAATCCATCAATGCTGAAAGATCTGCAAACAGTTCAAAGATGACAACTTTAATTCCAGCACAAAGTATATGCCCAAATGCAGCTCATGTCCAGAAGATATAAAGAAGATAGGTGTTGTGGTTTGTCTTTGGGGTATTTTTTTTAAATTGCATTACATTATTCATAGACCAGAATAATGGTTGTTTGGGGAGGAGATGGTTGAGGTTTTTTTTCCCTCAGGGACTGAATAAAACCTCTGAGGATGGCCAAAAAAAACCTAATAACAATTAATCTGAAGTGATTCAAACTCTGGAGAATACTTTTTCCTTCCTACATCCTCTCCCCTTTGGTACAGCTGCTGGCAGAGAAGGTTAAAACTTTTTTGCTATGGACAGGGATACAGTAGTTTGAAAGTCCTGGAACATTAACATGCTAAGTGTACTAATCTTCCTATGTATGAAGTAGGGATCTTGAGAAAGATGGACCTGCTGGAGAAAAAAAGAGAAAAGGAACTGTTATTTTACAGTTTTCTACCCTCATTATCAAGCAGAGCCCAAACACCTCTGTCACTGATCAGTACATCAGGACAAACCTCATAGCAAATATGTGATGCTCTCGCTCTTGAAACTGGAATTCCAGAATGCAAAGAGTGCCTTTCAGATAAACTGGCCTAGTTCACCTGTACAAAGAAAATAAATTTATTACCTTCACATTACACCTTCTGGAATTCTCAGAGCACCATCTGTTTTTAAGCAAACAATTGCAACTCATAAAGTAATATAGCTACAGTGATTTACAGAGAACAGTTCAGACCTTTATCCCCAAGTAGGATGACAGAAAATTACATACTTTTCTGAATCGATGCTTCCTAGAGAGTCAGGATCAATGCAGATGTCATTTTCATTCCTTAGTATTGTACCTATTCCTAAATTGGATTAGATTAAATAACATTAGATTGATAGATAATACCACGCATATCTTTTATCTCAATTTGACTAAACAACATTTGCAATGGTCCTAAAGCAATGTTTTTTCATTTGAATCTTTTGGTGCACAGCTGGAGATTCAACTGAATTTCTGTTTCCTCTTAGTCTTGCTACTATCTTTGGTGAAATTTATTTGGATGCGTGTAATAGACGACTCTGATGTGGAATTAATACAGACCAAAATTAGGAAGAAAAGTGGGAAATAACATATTAAGTGTCTCCAACAACCCTTTCTCCTCTAGGTACACAAAAAGGAAAAAACTTTGGAGCACAGAAAGTAAAAGACAGTTCTTTACTGACAACTGCACTCACCCCTAAGGAATCAGGATCAACATTTCATCAGGTCCCTTCTAGTATAATTTTCAGGGCCTCTCTGGTATAGCTTAGATACTGCTGGTATAATGACAAGCTTCAGTGTAGAAACAGTCCTCCTCTTTTCATGCTTGGTAACCTAAAACCAAAAGATGTTGTGTTCTGACTGGGTGTCCTTCTATTTAATTACTTAAAAAAATAATCTAGCTCAGTTTTTGCATCAGCAACAGGTGCCTTAGATCCCAGAGATTTTTGTATTGTACATGATGGAAGAAATAACCAAATACAGATGGTTTGGTTGTATTCTGCAGTGGCAGTCAGCAGTTACATTATCCCTGCTACTATTGTTGTAAGAGATTCTGAAAGACAGAATATCTGAAGATGAGGTTCTGAATTAAAAATGTTGATCTAAAGCTATTGTGAAATTAATTTGAACTTGTATCTCAGTTCTGTTAAGTTCTGAGAGAATGGTTATGTGCAAATACTTGTGATATTTTGGAAGCTACACTGATACTTTGCCAGTTATAAATTTGAAAATGATTGGATTTCAGGGGGAGGAAATTGTGTGATAAGGTGAGTTAAGTAGCAGTTTCATTTATAGTGTAGTTAAGCTGAGATGTCAGGATTTATGAATGTTATTGGAAGGGTCTGAATAGTTTTCATAGGAACTGTGTAATATTGGTGTGCATTTAAAGTTCAGGCCACTCTCAATTCTTCACTTCTCCTTTTTTTTAATGCAATATTCCAGGCTTTCATTTTTATGACAACTGCCACCAAAATCAAAATCAATTATTTAGGGCCAAACACTTGGTGTGGTTGTGACTGGAGCACGAATTTTTAAAAAAATCAAATCCATCACAGGTTGCCAGTATGACTTGAAGGAAGAAGGGCAAAACCATGAAAGGCAAAAAAGTTTGTGAGTCTTGCCATATGGCTCTCTCTCTCCAGTGGAAGTCTAACAAGCCTGAGATCCAATGGTTTGGGAGGTGGTTTCTGAGACCATATCAGAAATATGGTTTCAGATACACTGATTTAGTTCCTTTCTCTGCATTTCTCTGTGGATATCTTAATTACAGAGCCATACAAAGAACTGGACGAATGGTCACAGGGAGCTTGGGGCTGGATCCAGAGCTCTGGCAGAAGTGATCCTTAATTCCATCTTACTCTGAACACCTAATTCTTCTGTGCCCTCTAACAAACAGGAGTTACCCCCAGCAAGATTTTTGGTTAGTCCCTTGATACCAGCAGGCTTTGGAATACCCCAGCCATTGCTTTCTCTTCTGCAGTAAGATTTCTTCCACAAATTGCTGGGGAAGTTGTAAAGTGCTGTTATTTCTCTACGTTTTCTCAATACTAACCTACAAAAGTGGATGCACCATTAACTGACCAAATGGAACTTAATATCCTTTCAGGCTACTAGGATAAATTTTTAACCCTGGACACTAAAGCTTGCCTATAAATGTACCAATATAATTTAAAACACCTTTTTGATATTTGCAACTTAGGCAGGATAGTTTAGTGGCAGTTTTAGATGATAATTGCAAAGTTATAGCCAAGGTAAAAATTACTGCAAGAACAGATGTCCTAAGGGCATAACAGACTTTTGATTCAGGTGTGATCCAAAAAAAGGTGAAGTTGTGAAACTAAAAGGCACCTGGAGAAGTTTGAGAAGGAAAACAGGGAAGCAATCACCAATCTTTGCAGAACCTGTTAAGCAGTAATTAGCAGGGGTTAAAATAACATGCTCTCCCAAGTGATGTGTTCATTCATGGCCACAGAGATTTAAAACTGATACCCACAATTGCTGCCATCATGCTCAACATGTACTTTTCAATAGTGTTTTAGTACTGGCATATTTCTAATATCAACTGACAAGCAGATTCATGTGAGACAGAGTTGGAAAGAGCATCTTTTCCTTGCTGAAGATTTCAACACTTTTATATGTAACTGCTTAAAGCTGAGAGGTAAAGAGTAGCTAAGGTTATTGAAGAAATCTGCTGCCTTTTTCCCCACAGGGTAACATTCAAACACAACAACTAGAGCATCAGCCTCTAGTTCAAATCTTTTGGGGAGTGGCATTTGCTCAAAACATGAAGAAATAGAGAATAATGAAAAAAAAATTAAATTTTTATGCAATATGGCAACTAAAACTAAGATTCATAACTTAAAAAATGGAATATTCTAATGCACGCACCTACTACAGTTAAAATATTTGGAGCAATTTGACAGATACATTTAGATTCCATCTATATGACTTGTTTCTTATCATCAATGTTAGAATACTTAATTTAAAAAACCCAAAACAAGCAGACACCCATTCAGTTCTGTGTTGGGTTTCCTACTGTTGGGTTGGGAACCCCTGTGGCTGCATTTCAAAGTTGTGTATGAGATTATGAACAAATTCTGAGTGCTGAAAAATATGGTGTTAAATGTGCTGCTCACAGGCACTGATTTGAGAAATAAACCAAGAATTTAGATTTCAAAGCAAGCAAGGACTCAAAATATTAAAAAAAATATATTATTTCATCCAGCTTTCACCATTATGTGTGGTATAATGTGTAGAAGACCCAGGTTAAGGTTAATTATACATCCTAAGACACTGAGTTTCTTCCCTCACCAAAGTATAAACACATTTTGCACAGAGCTAAAATTTTGTTTTTACCTGTGTCTTTTAATTAGAGAGAAACTTATTTAATGTCATAGACTTCTTTGGTCATGTGTTTGGGGGTTTTTTATTTATTTGGGGTTTTTTTGTGGCAAGATATCTTCTCTCCAATATTTGCAAACCATGCCAAGGTTTTCTGAGGAAGCATAGAATTGTGCAGATCCTGGTTTAGGAGACCTTTTCATAAAGGCACGAAGCAGTAGCAGTAAACAGTTTTACAAAACTACATTTACAGGAAACGCTTTATAGGATTCTAAAATTAAACTTGATTGAGGGCATTTGTTAAAGAGCTAAACAAATTACAAGAACTTAATAGAATATTTTAAGCACTTTAAAAGGAAGAAACCAGATCTTTCCCCTTGTACAGTTATCTTGAAAAGCCTTTTAAATAAATAACGCTATGACATTTGATATAATTAGTTTCAAAACCTATCATGAAACGGTATCCATTTAAGGGTTTCTATTTAGCAAACTATCAAGGCTTTGGATTAGGGGAAGAGAATTCTGATGAACAATTAAACAAATGTCATCTCTTTACTCAATCCACTTTTATTTGTTTAGTGAAGAAAACATTAATGGAAATGCAGATACATTAGGACATTATGATAACTAGTACATTAATAATGCAAACAGCTTAAGAAGGTTAATTACTTCTTAAATGAGTAGTTACTGTGTAATGTTCTTCCTTTGCAAAATGCACCAACTCATTCAAAGATAAAAGCAATTCCTTTTTTTTGTTGTTTTTTTTTTTGGCTGCAGCTACTCTTGAAATATACATAAGCATTTTGACCTGTTGGGATTGAAAACAATTATCAGTCAACAATTATAGGCTGAAGTCCAGCATTCAAAGATCAGGAATACATTATCAGTGAAAAATCTTTAGTCTTTATACAGCATCAAAAGCAGACAGTTATTTCTGTGACTGCTAAAACGTGCCTTTCCCCAAAAGGCCAAAACATAAGCACCACATTTGAATTTCAGATGATAATTGCTGCTCTTGAAGACAATTAAACTACAATAACTGCTCCCTTGGTTTGCATGATTGCATTCTCTCGGTTGTTGTAACATTGTTTGAGATCCAACATATGAAGTCAACTGTCTCTGTTAGATTCAGACAAATAATTGAGCTGATTTCTCTGGTTTAAATTAAAGTATAACTGTTTGATAACTGGGATTTCAACATATCTACTCTTTCACTAATTACTGACAATAAGAAAAAAGTTCCAGTGTATCCTGCCACAGAGCAGAGCAAAAGTCAAGTTCTGGTGCAGTGAGATCAGCATTTGATGGAACAAGTCATACAATGAAATTTACTCTTAGGTTTGCAATCACTGCTTTTGGCTTCAACCTCTTACAAATTTTCTAAGATTTCCTAAGCCACAAGCAGAAAGAAGCCATCCAGTACTTGAGGGAAGCTAACTTCTGCAAAGTGTTGTGGTAGGAACCAAGGTCACACTGCTCCTTGCAGTTATTAATCAGATGTGGGATGGGGAAGCTGTCTGTTGGCCTTTTGCAGAGGCTGCTCTTGCAAATTAGTGTTCTTTCTGTTGTCCTCACACTATATTCCTAGTTATTTTCTCCACGGGAAGCTCAGTTTTCCTTATTTTGGTCCTTAGTTGGCGAGCAGTGCCACTGAAGTGACACATTTAAGTGTTTTCCTAACACAGTCTCATGCTCCAGTAAACAGGTACAGGGTGGGCTCTTGATGAGCACTGAGCTCTTCAACCTCCACAAGACCTTTCACCACACTGGGCTGCTGACAACTCTCCACTCAGAGGTGCAACCCAGCACTACACATGGTGACACCTAGCTCTAAAACACTTCCAAGTAATTATAAATACTGCATTACCTCAACTTTGAGGGTAGGAATCTTTGTTAATATATATATAATTATTGACATCTCCACAGGGATGGGAGTGCTCTACATGCTGGTTCAGTACTTTGGAAAACAGGGGCTTGGTTCCCTTCAACACTTCAGAAAAACATGCACAGTGAATGCCAATATTTAGTACCAACAACAGCAAAATTTAGCCCTGAGCATTGTTGTACTTAATAGCAGCTGTTTACATAACAACCTTCATGGATCAGTTCAAATTACACATTCTTAAACATTTTTCTATTAAGATTTTTTCCATGCTTTTTAATTGTGGATCCTAAGATTTCTTCCATTCTGCTAACAATATGCATTTTGGGCATTTTCCTAATGTTGACATACCTAAATCAGACTTCTTATGGCTCAAATAATTTTAAAAGTCCCATATTTTCAGCTATAATGTCAAATATCTATAATTATCCCCTTCATTTTTCATACCAGGTCTTACTGTCATCTCCTCATTCCTTTTCTCAGAGAATTTCAGTCCCTGTGTTTGAATATTGCATTGAAGAAGACATTTTTGCAATTTGATAACGAATTATTTTGGAATAACAGAATCCATTATTTCTCCCTGAGTCTCCCTAAGTCTGAGCTGTTGGCTGCTCTTTTCTTGCTGTCAAATATCAGAAAGTTCCTACATATAGGGAAAAATGCAAAGTTTGAGAAATGACTATGCTTGCAAAGTGAAGTTTCCTGTTTAGTTTCTCTAGCTACAAGGTGATAAAACCATACTGTAAAGATTAGATAACAATGACTCACCTAAGAGGAGGATTTTTTTTTCATTCTTCTTGTGGAAAAAAAAGCTGTAAAAGCACTCTCTCTGAAGTAAAAAATATGTTTGCATTTCCCGTAACACAAAGTTTTCACAATGTTGGGTTATTTAGTTTTCATTTTAGGGTTAAGTTGTACATTAAGACCAGAATTGTAATCACCAGATATACTTAAACAGCAGGATTTTGTGGAATGTGGACATGGCTCCCTCTCTCTCTGACCATGTCTCCATTTAGGACTTTCTAATCACTATAAAACATTCCAAAACTTACCTTGCTAGGTTTCAGATTTGTAGCTTTTCAACAGAAAAAAACATGGTATAGTAAAGCTGGTAACTATTTTTGGGTACAGCTCAAAGACATTTTTAATAGGTGTAAATTCTACTCATACTTTCTTGTGGGTTTTAAATATTAAATGAAAGAAAAACGGTCATTATTAACACGACACATTGGAAAGAGAATGAGTTCATAAATATTTTTGCTATTACTTAGTTATAGCATTCTATTTCTATTCCCTGTGGAAGCAGTATTAACATGGAGCATAATTTTTGAGGCACAGACCGTATGCAGCAGAGATAAGGCTGCAGTCCCAGGAGCTGCTGCACAGTTCCCCCGTACATCACCCTGATGAATCCTAACCATTCATATCCTGCTTTTTACCAGTTCCTGTAAGCAGGGCCAGCTGGTTTGGCCTTACTGGAACTGGGCAACAGACCCATCCCTCATAATATAGATTAACCTGCCTCACAGTGCTGTGATAAATGTGCTGCAATTTCTTGGTACATTATTTATTTAGTTTGTTTCTACTCGCTAGATGTAAAAATTTGCTGTTGAATTTCTAAAATTTTCTCGTAGAATTTATGTATATGTATCTACCAGGAGAGGGGAGATAACACAGAGAAGTCTGTTGTTGATGAAAAAGTAAAAGCTTTTTGAATTTTGCTTTCTCACACCAGGAAAAATATTAAAGAAGCAAACAACATACCTTGAAAAGTCACACTTTTTCATTAACTATAAATTTTTAATAAAGAAACCCAGGTTTTGGTTTTTTTTTTAATAGATAATTTCTTGAATAGGTGGTTTATTCAAATCTGCCTTAGGTCACAGGAAGCTCAGGAACTATTGATTGGATCAGCTATTGCCTTCATTGTTCACTGTTCTAAATGAGCTCTTCATTGCCTGAGGTTGGTCACCAAGGTCATCTGATGCCATTTATAAACCTATCAGTAGAACACCCACAGCTTCAGAGGTTTTGTGCATTTCTGGAATGAAAACTCATTTGAAATCTACACAAAGTTGCCTAATTTCTTTTCCCAATTCTAAGCATTTGGATCCTGTTTTAAACACTTATTGTATTTAATTAAAATTCTCCACTGATTCCAGTGAGATTGTATCGAGTCAAAACTGGTTACCATTTAAAAGCACCAAGGCTCAGAGGAGGAAAAAGGAGGGACTCACAAGTATTTTCAAAGTGATTTAAAAAACCAAAGTCTCAATTAGGCAATTGTATTCATCCATTCCCAATCCCCAGCTCACCAAGGAATTCCAGTTTATCAGCTGCAGCATGCAGGAATGTGTGCCTGTGCCTCCATCAGCACAATCCACTCCTCATTCCATTCACACTTCCCAATAAGAGGGGTACTCATCCTTTTAATGCACAGGCCTGGAAGGAGGAGAATTCAGCTTTGGGGGACTAGGAATTACAGAGGAGCTCCAAGGTTTGTATTTTAAAAAGAGTTTGTGCTTGTGGTCTCATACCCATCGAGCCTGCTTTTTAACTGAGCCTGCCAACAGCACCACTGGAACAAGGGCCAGCCAGCAAGTCTATTGTAAAGGAGGCTTTTGAGAGTCTACATGTAAGAATTCACCCCAAGATGAAATTTGGCATCAAAGGCCCTGGCATAAAGCTCGCTGAAGATGACACGAGTGCAGAAGAAAATAATTTCAGATCTAATTCAATATTTCAATGGGGAACTGCAGAAAGTGTTCAAATCTGCTGAAAATCTGGCTTTTATAATATTGTCTCCAGGAAGGTGTCTGATAGAAAAGTTTCAGTGCCAAGCAAGAACACAATTATCCTCCATTTAGAAGGAAGTAAATAGATCATTTCTCTCTGACCTCCAAAGAGGAAGGACTATTCTCTCCACACAGTGGTGAAATGTAATAAAAAGAATGATACCCTTGGGATCCCTTCTACCAACAAAAAGCTACTGAGCACACTAACAGCGTAGATAATCAAGGTAGTTGCATGAAAAATGAGAAATTTAAAGGATTGCTGAGAATGGGACTCTGGCCAGTAAGAAAAAAAGGCTTATGGACTAGCTAGGGGCAGTGAGTATAATTTAATGTATTTCTGGCAGAAAACAAATAAGAAAGTACTCATCTGCAATTACAGGAGATGTCATCTCTTTTGAACTGGAGTTTGCAGAATCTATTTGTAAATACTGCTGTGTTTTCTCCTCTCCTCCACCCCAAGGCACAAAGCCTTGCTCTGCCCTGGCATTAGTAACACAAACACTAAAAAGTTCAGGAAAGATTAATACACTTTCAAACAGGGTAATATTTCACATTTCCACTACACTGCACATTGTTTTCAGTTTCATTCAGAAAGATATGGATAAAATAAGCATTTGGAATTTTGAGGTCAATGAGGTTTTTCACAGGGCTGTGCAAGAGCATCCTGGTTTTGCTCCAGGAAAACCCTGCTGGCTCTAGTTTCCAGGCTCTCCCTGCCCTTGGAAGGGAGACATGTGGACAGTTGAAATGCGCATTCTGAAGGACACCATCCATCTTTGTGCCAGCCCAGTAGGCCTGACTTGTCTCTGGGGATTATTAGAAAGACAAGTGATCTGTGTGAAACATGGAGAATTTTCACCTGGGCCTCTCTCTGTCACACCATGAGGATTTGGGCACTGCCTGGTCACTGCTCACCAGAGCCAGCACTAGGTGCTCCTCTGCACACCATGATATGCTGTACAGGACTGCACCCTGGGTTTGGTGTTCATAGCAGGTCTGGTCCTGCCTCAAACCCTTCTCTGAGTGTTTGCTAGGAAAACTGAACTCCTGGCTTAAGTGATCCCAGCTGCTGATTTCAGTGGGGTCTGCCTGAGCAGGGCAAATTCTGCTCACCATATTTATATAACTGGGAAAGATTCTACTAATTTCTCTTAAAAGAGTTAACCTGTACTGCCAGTGCTTTCACATCCTGTTTGTTAACACAAGACTCTGTGTTCCTTAGTCTGTGCTAATTCATCCTGTGGTAGGTGTTCCTTGGGTGAGCTAATGCTTTAGCAAGTCATTATTCAGCATCAAAGTTTTCTCACTATTATAACCGAAAGATTAAGCATGTAAACTCCAGTGTAAAGCACTGATATATTAAATTAATATCTCGGATTAACAATGCCATTGAACATCGGTGTGGTATCAAAATCCTTAACATAAGTAGGCCAGTTGCCATGGAGATGGCAAAGTTTCAGAATGATTTCGTAGTAATGACAACAACTTTAGAACCTAAATGCTTCCAAATTGTCTATTATGCTGCAAAAGGAAGGGCAAAATGGCAATTGCAATTCTTGAAACAAGTTACAAGATACAAGTTCAGGATACCTGATATTCTGAGCAGGTGTTTCAAGAAGAAAACAAGTATTAGCAGTTTCTTTACAAATACCAATGGTGTATTTTTTTTACAGAGCTGCAGGTTTTGTAGTGAACAGTATAGTCCATAGCGCTTTGAATTTAGGGTGCTCAATAACTATAATATCTGGGGTTTTTGCAATTTTCTCTGTTCTACATATGCACTTTTCTTCATTAAGGATGAAAACCATCAACAAACTGTTTACCCTGCAATATGAATAAAAAACTTACTTAGTAGCTCATGATGCTTAAAACCCTACCGAAAGTGTGTTCCTGTTCGACCAAACATTAACTTGGTCCCTTTTGGAGGAAGAAAATAATGTGTTCTGTAAGGTTGTTGTCTTCTGTGGATCAGGCTGAAAGTGTTGATTGCAATCAGTGATAATTTGAGGGAATTTTTGAGAGGCTAACATAGCATTTGTCTGACTGGTTGAAGATTAGCTTATGTCCGTTCATCCATATTTGGTATCTTTGAAAAGCAAGTGACATAAGCGATTTCATTGCCAATTACAGCCAGATCCACTGAATTTGCTAGACCTGTGGAACAGGAACTCTGACATGAGTGGGGAACTGATCCCCCAGTACCTTTCTGATTTCATCAACAGTGATTTCTTTTCTATCACCAGGGAAAAAACCCCAAAAAAAACTAAAAAAGGAAAAAGGAGGAACAGAGAACAAATTCTCTCAATATAATCCCTAGTTTAATTTTATATTATGGAATACAGTGATATTAAGCAGAATTTAATAGCAGAATCTTACAGGGGGCAGTTTGACTGCAACACCATCCAAGATATGCAACAACCAAAAGGCTGAATTGTGGATGCACATTTTAATGGACAGAGATCCACAGCAATTACTCTTTATCTATGAGTGCATTATTATTCTATGTAAATATTAGTGAAAAAAAGATAATAGGTGAGCCAGTTCCTGCTTTTCTCTAGTAAAAGACTGGCACAATAATTAGTTACATTAATATGAGCCCTTCAGTGACACTTGAGGAAGTGCAGGATGGAGAAACCTCATGGTCTCAGCATAACTGACTGAAAGGAAGTTTAACCTTCAGGGCTTTAGAAAAGCAGTGGCCTAACAGTGCCAGAAGCTTAAATTCAGTGTCATTTTTGGGGGGTGGAAAGCACCTATTAATCTCCATCTATTCTAGAATTAAATTGTAACTTTTGTAGAGCCTATCTATGTTTTCACAACTTCTGTGAAAGCAAAAGCAATCCACAGCTTCATGGAAGAATTATCACACCCATCTTTTGTGAAAGTAGTTGATATTGAGATCTGAGATATGTTTGTTTGGGGAGAACACAATTACAGGAAACAAATTCAGAAATGAAACACTAAAACATCTCATTTCACCAGAGAAAGCCAAATCAGAAGGGAACATTTCTGACACAAGTTGATGCCATTGTTAGTAGAAATAACCTGTGCATTTTAGCAGTCACATATGCCTTGTCAATGGGGATTTTTCCAGTTACGTGTGGGGGTTTTGCCCCTGTGTCCGTCAGATAAATCAAAGAGCCAAATGAAAGTTGAGTACTCAGGAGCACTATTATATTATGTCACACCCCCTGGAGGGCTGCAGTTTTGTAATGAAATGAATAAATGACAAGGAAGTAGTATGATATCCTGGAAGTTCTACCCGTCCTTTAGGACAAGCATGTCAGGACAAATTCCATTTAATTACACTGAGCACAAGCTTAAAAAAAAAAAAACAAACAACAAAAAAAAAAAAAAAAAAAAAAAAAAAAAAAAAAAACAAAAAAAAAAAAAGGAGAGAGAGAGAGAAAAGAGAAATAATAAAATTCAAGCACTATTTTTTTGTCTGAGGCTCCACATGTGTAATAGTGAATTGACCTCATTTACTGCTGCACTACTTCATTACGACTCCACAAAATGGATTTCAAACACAAAACTAAAACTAGAGCAACCGTGTTTAACTATGCCCACATCTCAATATTTCAAAATGGGCCATGGACAAAACTAGCTCAGTGTTGATTATTATATTAATTCAAACTCCAGCAATTGCTGAGGTTTTTGCTCCTGCATGTACAGCCCTCTACAGAAACAAAAGCATTCAACAGTTCCCCATAACTGGTAGTTTGAAATTTTTAAACAATTAGCACAGCAGGAGAATGCACACAATACCCAAGTGCTTTCCACATGTTAAAATTTCCATAAAGTACACAATGCCTATAACTTCCTGTTATTTTTTTACAGTAGTATTTAAAATCAAATGCCAAGAAAATACATGGTATATCTTGTTTTAATTTAACCTGAGGCTCGCAATGGAGTTACTTCATTGGCTTTGCTGAATTTCTTGACAATTCATATCTGTGTTTAGGAAAAAATGTTTGTTTTTCCAAATGTGGGCTTTGTTCAGAGTTATGTGTCAGGAATGTGGGAAGTTATCCCATCCCTCCTTTTCAAACAGTGCTGCAATTGCTGGTAACTTAACAAAGGGGCAGAGACAGATACAAAATATATGCTGTCATATAAATTCTTCATAGTGTTACAAAATACTAAAACACCAGCCAAGTGTGCTATTCTAAACAAAAAAAAAAATCATGCCATGTCATCTTCAGCACCATTTCTGGGCAATACCCCTGTGTAACATCAAAGCCCAGCCATTGATAGCTTTATAGCAAAATTACAAATAAAATCAGCTCTCAGCAGACTGACGTGTGTAGGAACCTGCCATTCACACCACCCACAGGCAGCTAAGGGAAGGATCTTCCAGGCTCCTTATATTTAGATTTAAGCAGTTCCCACTGAAATCAGCAGTGAGATAACAACTGACTTCAGCAGAAGCCAGTTAAAGCCATCAGTGTTCTGCTTTGTGCCCTATCCTAATAAAAAAAAGGACTTTGGGGGAAGTTAGTTTTTGCCATAAAAAAAAGAAAAAAAAAAGGAAAAAAAAGGGAAAAAATAAAAAATAAAAAGAGGTATTCTAAAACCACTTACATTGCTTACAGGAACTGGGGTGTTTCCACTGAGGAAGAAGAGAACTGAAAGGATCAAGAAAAAATTTTGAATACTGCATCTCTATGGTTTCAGCTTGCCCAGCTTGATTGTAGAGCCACCTTCTGGTTTCAAATAACAATTTCATACTGCTGACAGTAAGAATGTGTGTGTGTACTTTAGTTATGTATTTGGAAATGTTTCAATTCACTGCTTTAAGCCACTGCTTTAATGACACAGAAACACTGTGGATTCTGCTTTGTTCTGAATCCAAGTAGCCCAGTGACATATTTGGATATTAAAAAACTCTACCTTGGCTCCTAGGACCATTTATGATTGTAAAAGAAACTGAAACTGCCAACATGAACCCTGGGAAGTGGTGAAACCACAGTGGTAAGAGTCAGTTGAAACAGGATGGGAACAGTTCTGGAGAGATCCTGGGAACATTCACTTTCCACAGTGCACTTGCCTGCTGGTTTGACTTCTAATGTTACTTTTTGAAGCACAGAACCACCTCATTAATTCCATTTTCTTGATGGCTGACCATTCTCTGGTTTGGGTTGATTGCTGTAAGTTTTAGCTAATACAGCATGATGTTTATAATCATGTTTTGAACTGATTATAGTGCAAGAGGTGTCTGCCAAATGATTACAGTCCAGAGAGAAAACTAATCATACAGCATCTCAGGCAGAGCATGAGTTTTACAGCATCACTCTGGTTTGAAATAAGTTTTTCCTACAGCTGTGTGATTAGAGGTGGCTGATCTGATCCCAAAATAGACCTCACCTCATGATTTCAGACAGACCAAGGATTACAAAGGAAAGGAGTGAGCAGGTTCTCAGTGGCATCATTATGAGACGTGGGAGGGAAATACTAACTTTTAAAATGTTATAGCAAAACCCCTCTTTGTTTTCCATTTTGAAATGAGGAGGCATGGGGAAGGTGTTGATCAGCACCCCAGAGCATCAGAGATCCTGTGGCTGTGGCTCAGAGGAGGAAAGGAGCCCCTCACACTGACAGCTTAATCGGTGCCTTCCACATTCCAGATAACTGCTCTAATCACAGACCACCTCATTTATCTTGGAGCTGTTCCAGGCTCTATAAGCAATTTCATTCCCATTAGAGCAATGATGTGAACTTTCATCTGCCACCTACATGTCAGGCAAGATTCCTTACCACAGGGCCCTCAGATTCTTTCCCTTTTGTTCAGAATGCAGCATTATTTATAGAAACTTGAACAAGTCCAACAGGAGCAAGTGCAAGGACAAGATGAACTCCTCAGCCCCCAGACAGCAGATTAGAGCTTTTGCATACATGTATGCCAAGCACTTGGCATGGAAGCCTCTTTCTCCCAAACAGAAATTGAAATTTCAATAGTGGTTAAAGGCATTCATTATTAAAATTAGCATTTTGAAAGGGCTTTTTTTGTTGGTAAGCTGGCAAAAAAAGCCATTTGCTCCTGAAATGTGGGGCTTGCTGTAGGTGAGGTTAGAGCTGTGACACAAGACAGGACAAATGCATGCAGGAAGGCAGCTCCCACATTCCCAGCTCAGAATCCCTCAGGTTCAGTGGCTGATCCTCAGGCAGTTCATATCATAAAGTCAAATGCTGCTTCCTTAGCAACTCTGCAGCCATCAGGGAATTAAAGTTATTAAAATCTGAATTTTATGAAAGACGTAAATCTCAAATTCAATAGTACCTAAGCCAGGTGCTATTGAAATCAATGCTGGAACTTGCTCTGATTTAGCAAGGCTAAATTCTAACAGCCATAAAACATACATTGGTTGCATTTTCAGTGTTCCTGTTCTTTACCTTATATACACACAGACACATGAGTTTATAAGGATGCAAGTGTTTTTTAAAAAAAAGCTTTGAAATATTTTTGGTATCTGATAAAGAACCGATCGCTTTTCATAATTATTTTAAAATTTCTATATTGTTTTGATGTTTAGCTGCTGCTGTGAGGCAGCTTTACAAACGTTCTGCTTTTATGTTCACAGGAGCACAGTTGAACTATTTAGTTCACATTACATTGATTGCTGCTGAATAGAGGACTTTTGAAGTATCACTTTAAATCTGTTTGATATTTAAAAAAAACAAAGTCCTGTGTGTGCTATCTTCATAGTAGAGACTTGGAAATTATTTCCTGAGAATAATTAAAACAAGTTAAATTATTTATGACTGCAAAACCAAAACAAAACACATTCTGTTAGGTCTTTCAGATCAGTATCTAACAGGAATGTTTTGTTCTCTGAACGTGTCCTTCACACTGCTTGCTCTTAGAGAGCA
This sequence comes from Arremon aurantiirostris, assembly GCA_035583995.1. Lineage (NCBI taxonomy): Eukaryota > Metazoa > Chordata > Aves > Passeriformes > Passerellidae > Arremon > Arremon aurantiirostris. The sequence continues at coordinate 29,682,373 of JAXCLO010000280.1, read as the reverse complement.
GAATGAATACTATTTATGAATAAAAATAAGATTTTATTTAATGCTCCCAAATTCTTTACCTGTATTTCTGCTTGGGAGGGAAGTCTACAAGCTGTACCAAGAGTTAGAACAACAAAGCATTTCTTGAAGACACACAGGTATGTGAGCATGCAGGGTTTATATGTGTACAGTAACAGCCCTGCTTTTGGTTAGAAAACATGTATTTTCCAAAAGGCAACACAAAAGTTATCAAGAGCTCAATTAAAATGAGTGGGGAAATGCTGGAGTACTATATGGAAGATTTTCATTCTTTTCCTCTGAAGTCCATTGGATAATACAATACTGAAAAACCACTTCAAAGAAACATTTTTGGATGCTTAGCCCATGCTCCTCTAGACCTGTTTGGAAAGGAACCAGTAGAGGTGTAGTTTCTTAACTTTTTTTAGTTGGTTTTCCCAAAACTTCAAGTGGAAAATAATACAGAAAGGAGGAAAAAACAAGAAAAAAGTAAAAATAAAAAAAGGAAAAAGAGATTCTCCAATAATAATGTCAGACGTGTAAAAAAAGATTCTACACTTGCAAATGTAAAGAAAGAAAATAAGATCAAAAGCACCTTTATAGCTACAGAGCAATGGTTTTTTTAGCTCTTCTATATAAAAGCAATATTTCCACACATTTCTAATCAGTAAATAGTGTCTATTTACAAGCAGAGTATTTACTGCAAATTAAAGTGATCAATATTCATAATATTAATTTTATTTTATGTAAGATTGACTATTAATTTCCAGGGGTTTTTTCTCCTCAGAGGTTTTTTCTCTCTCATTTTTACTTGGAGAATCAGAGAAGTGGAATCAGAGTGGATGAATCTATGAGAATCTATGAGATAGATGAGTGAATTAGACAGAATAATTTGTCAAGACACAGAAATATCGCTTCTTCCAGGGAATGATATACAAATTATTGTAAGTTATAGTGGCCTAAGAGAATATACTTCATGACTTTTCCTCTGATGTGATTTGTTCTGTGATGTGATTTGAAAAGAAAATAAATTATCAGTCTCTTGAAAGAAAAACAATTCTGATTGGGGGCATGTTTTTGATTACAAGGTGCTTTATTCATTAAAGCAATAGTCCTCTAAAATGTTTTTACAGGAAGGAAAACTTGAGTAAATGGAGTTACAGGAGAAAGGCCTGAGAGAAGGAGGGGTGAGGAGAGCACTGTGACATCCCTTGTTCATGGCAATAAGGAGCCCTGGAGAGGACCTGCGCTTGGAGCTCATTGCTATGGACTTGTTAAAATTGCTAAATTGCTACTGGCAGCGTGCCATGCAAAGCTTTATTTTTGTGTGATGCTCTGAGACTAGAGACAGGATATTTCCTCCATGGATATGGCCACAAAGGAGCCATTCTCAGAGTCTTTGGCACTGATTCCTGAATATCATACCTGTCTTAGGTTTCCTTCTACCTTTCCAGAGGAAGACATTTGACAAATAATAGCAAACACTTTTTTCCCCAAACTTGACACCTCACTGTGCCTGTCTAGACCCACAAATTTTGAGTAAGAGGTATAGTCAAAACTCATGACCAATTACGGTGAAGATATGTAGAAATCAAAAATGTAATAGAAGCAGAAAAAGAGAACCAAAGCATTTACCAAATTGTACAGAGGAGTAAATTACTTGCTCTGAAATACACTAATATGGAACTTCTGCAAAGTTTATTACCTCTTATTTTCAGCTTGCTACAACTTCTTTTTCAAAAAGGGATAATAAAATGCTGTAACACTGCGAGCAAGGGGTTAAAACGCCTGACCTAACCAAAGGGTTTCCCAGAAAGGTGGAAATGAAATACCATGGATAACTTTCTTGTGCAGGAAATCAATGTTAATTCAAGACAAAATAAAATGCTCTTTAAGTTATCCTCGCTTGGGAAAACCTTCCTAAAAAATCATTGTAAGTTTGCACATATATTTCAATATTATATTTAATTTGACTTTAAGCCCACATTTCAACTGAAGCATATGTTTAAATGCATTGTGTCAATAAAGATAGACTTAAATATATGCTTAAGTGCTTTTCTGAAATAGGATTTATGTCACAAATTATGCCTTAGATTATTGCATTGAAACAAGTCTCTAATTATAACGTATTACCAGTTCTGTTGTCTATTTTCCTGCTCCATTTAATCAGTCTGGAAAGAAAGCTATTGTGGTAATTTCATCTTTTGTTGTAGATGGATGGGAATTAGAACAGAGGCCATAAGCAGCTGTACAGTGGGGAAATCAGGATTCAGATCCAGGAGCATTTCCTGTAGGTCTTTCAGATTTTTTCACTTCTTGTAATATCTAGTTCCAGCAATTGCATAACCATCAAATCATACTGGTCACTTCTGGATGCCATCATCCTCATTGCCTTGTTTTTGGAACAACACTGCAACCCTTATATGATGGTGTTTTCCTCTTTTCCTGCTTCCTTAATGACATTTGTGCCCATAGATCTTTACCATAATAACACTGGAGCCTTCCTTGTACTTTGGTTTTAACCAGCCAAGTTATTTACTCTGAATTGTTAATGCAAAGAAACAAAAGGAAATTACACTGCACGGATGATAACCTTGAAATTAAGGGCTGGGAGTAAACAAAGCCTTCAAATGAAAACCTCAGCCATTTCTCCTTAATGCACAATGAATTAAGGGCACTGGGTAAATGCCATCAATCTAATTAGGAAACATTTAGTGATCTTCCTCATTAATCAGCTCTTTAGTGATTTTCTATGAAATTAGTATTGAATTTTGTATAAAAGCAGTGTTTTTCTTCAAATTTTTCCCACCTGCCTTCACAGTGAGCAAGATGAATCATTTGCTCACATGCCTGTACATCCAAACATACGCACACACCTACTTTATCATAGCTGCATAAATCAAAACAGAGAGGCAAAAGGAGATGGATTGTGTGGCTGACCCATGTCACAGAAACCACAGCATGAGACAGAGCATGTGCCTTTGCCAAACATAGCCATTGGATTCCAAATCTGGAGTGGTTCCCAAAGGAAAATAAGTCAGGTTGGAACAACTCCTTCCAGCAGCTCACTGAGTCAGAGGAGCGGAGGGGGTGAGGTGTGATTTTCTGAGAGATTCATCTGGGTCTGGATTTGGGCTAGGATGGCTCCCCGTGCTGCACCTCAGAAAGCATTAGGCAGAGGTGAGGCACAAACAAATATGCTCTTATAATTTTGGAAAAAAGCAATTTCTCTATTCATTTCTAAGAAAGGATTTCACTACTTCTCCTCTGCTGTCAAGTTTTTAAAGGCTTACTTCATTATCTATGTTCATGGAATCTTTTTTCCAAAACGTACATTCCCAGTTAAGCCAGATCCTTTAGGTGGTAAATGAATCCTGTCACAGATCATTGCAGTTCATGAGCTTATGCACGTGGCTAAATACCCCAATAAATCAGATATCAGGATCTCTCAATGCCTTTTTTATCTCTCCCTCAGAGTTTCCATATATTGTCTGTAAAAAGCTGCTTCATTTGAAGGAGATCTGAAATCACTGGATAGAGCTAATCAAAGATTCTGACTAAACAGCAAAATGCAGTTTCACCAACTTCTTGTATCAGATTATTATTTGCCTCTGAATCTTAGAAACTTCTTGTGAGAAAAATATTCAAAAATTTTCTTTAACTTTCTTAATTTGACTCATTGCTTTATGTTTTTTCTCTCAGGTATCCATCAATGACATTTTAATAGGAAAACAATAAACCAGCATTTAACACTACAGTTTAATAAACACGATACATCAAATTATGTGATTTAACCATAAGGTTTTTTTTCTCAATACTGCGTAGGAATTATCAGTATCCATCTTTTTCTTATCTACATAGGCCTGTGTAGCTTTGCACCAAACTTCAGTTTAATTATGTTTAGGCAAATCCTGTATTTGGACTGGCAGAGAAATTCGGCCATTTAAACATTGGTTTCCATCTAGATTGCCATGAGAGTTTAAAGGAGAGAAAAAAAAAAAATCAGAGAAATTTTATAGAGATGTCAATACAATTTTTTAACGCTGAGAAGTTACAGTATGGAACAGCCATTTGCTAGAGAATTTTAGAAAAATGGCCTTCCTGGTTTGGGAGGGAAGGAAGAAAGGAACTAACACCAACTCCCATGCACTTGATAATGATTAGATTTTTCAGCATCTACAAAATGGTTTAACTGCCTGAATCCAGTTATCTTTCTCATTGGAATGAGTTGGGACAATAACATCACGGACAGGAGGTTACACTGGGGCCCACCAGTCCCCACACAAGGCATTTCACATAGGAAAAGGTTCTCCTTGTGCAGCTGGAAGGAGCAGTCAGCACAACTGCGCATGTGTGAAACCCACGAATGCTGAATGGAAACAATCAGCTGGGCCAATCAGCTGGTCAAACATTGATTTGCCTTTGGGATGAAAACAAAGCCCTCAGAACCAAACCAAATGGCTGTTGGTGTTTGGAACAGGCAGGGGCTGTGCAGCACATCCCAGGGAGCAGAATGTGTGCCTGAGAGTTGCCTGCTCCTGCAAGTTTTCATGACCAACACACCAATGTGCACTAACAGCAGCACAGTGGGAAGCACCAGCCCCAGGGCAGCAGAGTGGTGCTGGCCCTGACCTGTGTGTCTGCAGAGAGAGAGGCTGCTGGGCTCAGCAGACAACAGCAGCATGTCAGGCACCTGGCTGAAGGCCTCAGACACAAATCACCACCTCAGGTGAGATTATCATGGCAGGAAGTGCTTTGAGATTTATCAGCACAGCCACTCAATTATCCTGAACCAAATCCTAGAGCATGAAGAGTCCCAAGAGCAATGGCAATGAGTGTTTCCTCCTCTCTCTCCTCCCATGGCTCACATAGGCTCTCTCATTAGCAGTTGCATATTTTCATTTTCAAGTTGAAATGCTGGAAAAGTAGATTTGTGTATGCACATAGAGAAAATGCAGCATTAACATACCACTGGGGTCCAAAACCACAAGTCTTGAACTGAAGGGGAGTGGCTTCCCTGTCCCTGGGATTTCAGGCTAATGAGAGAAGCTTCAGTGCACTTTACTGTAAACTGATACCTGACCCAGGAGACTTGAATGAATGATTCAAGGCAGGTCAGATTTGGGGCACTGAACTCTGTGTAATCTGTTGGATAGCAAAATAAACACAAATATATGGAAACACCATCAATAACTTGCAGAAATATATATTTTGCCTTTAATGAAAGAAGTACGTACAATAGGTTTAATTTGCTTTTCACTTGAGCCAAATTCATTTGTGCCAACAGCATGGAGAATTGCTTTCATTTAAGTCTTGTTGCTGTAAAAGCACATTCATTTTTTTCCCAAAAGAAGTTTTTTCACCTCTAACAAGCCTGTAATTTTAGAAAAAACCTGTAGCTTGTCAGTTTGACATGGTTTAATTTGCAACAAACGGTAAACAGAGTATAGAAAATGAAAACTCTAATAGAGACAGGCAGAGACAAACCATATTTTTTGTCAATAGAAAAATCTGCGTGGCAAAAAATGAATCACGTATATTTGCATTTGTCCCTGTGACATAATGTTAATTACTTATGTGTGAAGCATTCCATTAGAAGGTATGCACCTAAAATAAATAAATGTTAGTTTAGTTAATTGCAGCCTAAATTCTAGTCAGTGACTGAGTATTCAGTATCCATTCATAGATGCTTCCAATTTACATCTTTCAGAAAGCGTATTAGGCTCCCATTTGCTTAAATGTCAAATGACAGAACGATCCTGATAAACACCATTTAAAACCAAGAAATACTCAGAAAACCCCCCAAGTGTAGCTCAACAATTTTTTTGAATCAAAATGCCTAAGTCAATATGTAGGAGGAAAGCTTCATCTTGTTTAAATTTCCGCTGAGGAGCTGGCCCTAAATTTTAATTATATGTGTTAGTGCTTCTTCTTCAGCACAGCATTTCTTGTAGCACCCAGTCCTTCCAATTACTCTGCATCAAATGATTTGCTAACCACAGCCAGCCATGAGGGAAGTTGTGTGCCCATATTCCCTCAAGCAAGAAGCTTGCTGGAGGAGGAGCACTCCTGTTTGCCCTAAATTCTTTTAACATTTCCATGTGTTTTTAACATTAGCTTTCTCTGCTTGAGCTTGCTTTGACAAGCATACAATCTGGGTGAGAGTGATGTGAATACAATACTTGAGGCCACTGAAAAGCCTGGAAAAAAATTCATACTACCAAATTTCAGTAACAGAGCCGCTGATCATGAATACAAAGAAACTGTAACAGATCCCCCGGGCAATTGTATGCAGAAGTGTACATATAAATATTTATCTATTCATATCCAAAGTATTAAGAGTAAAGATCCTGAGCTACAGTTGGTCGTGAGATAAAATCATGAAATGGATCCTTGGTCATTTCCAATGCTCAGCCTTACAAAGAGCTTTGAGTGGCATCTCATGATGATACTGAGGCCCCAGAGAGCTTTAAACGTGTGAGATAGACAAATGTAACAGTAAGATGGTCCAAACAGGTAATGATGACACCTCTGCTGACACCTTATTCAGAATCTTATCACACTGCTGGGACAAACCACAAAAATGCATCCAAGCTCTATGTTGTGTATATTCCTTGGGAATCTAAAACACGGGTTTTATTTTTCCTTTTGCCTTTGCTTCCCCTGCATTTACCTTCACCAAGAGACTTTTGTGACATCAAGCTGCCAACATGCAATGTGCTAGATGTAAACTGTGCTGTCATTCACATTTCTCTTTCCCCCTCAGTGTAAATTTCACCTGGCAACTTTTCCACTGTTGGAAATAAACCATTTGTGGCAAACAGAAATGAAGTTAATTTGGAGTACATAACAGAGTCATTGTTATCCCAATTCTTCAAGTAAATTAACAAGTTTAAGCATGCTAAATCAGGTAGTGACTCAACACATGGTTAAGCTGGGTTTAAATAAGTGCTGTGGTAACTGTTTTCTAATTGGGGCCATTAAGAATAAATAAAACCAAAGGTAATAGGCAAGTGAAGACTACTAAGGGAAAGCAAGATGAGAACAGAAAGAACTTGTTAATAACATACTGAAAACTGAAGAAAAACACTTGTTGAATGGAAACAGTGACTATAAAGTAGAAAACAAAGAAGCAAAGATAAAATACTTCAGAGAGGTACAAAAAGAAGCAAGCTTAAGAACGGACAAAATGCAGAGCAGAATCAAAATCAAACCATACTTTTGTAATTACTGACAGTTTTTATTTAATCCAGCCAATTATCTAAAATGTGATTCGAGCACACTTGACTTCAGTGAATTGCCTTCTACAACACTTTTACGTGTATCATTCTCAAAAGTCAAGTGTGCACTGATTGCACTTCAGACAATCAGCTACATTTCTAGAACACTAGAGAGAGGAAAAAAGCCCCACACATTTAAACCATCCATTTAGCATCAAGTTACCTGGACTTTGGGTGTGTCTGCCCTGCTCACAGCTGGATGCACCAGGCTGGAGCTCAGGGCAGCCACAGGCGGCACAGGCCAGCCAGGGCTGCTGAGCTGCCGAGCGCAAGGCCATCTCCTCTGCTGGCAGCAGTCAGTGTGAAGAGCTGGAAGCAAGAGCTGGCCCAAATTTTCCCTTAGGAGCTGCTTTTAAGCTACCGTGTCCCAGCAGTCTGTCTGTGATCCTGAGCCAGGGCTGCCACCACACCTGGCTCCTAGCTGGAGATGCCACAGCTGCCACCTGCCAGAGCCACACTTGGCTCCTGGCTCCCTGTCCCTTGCAGAGTGGCCACCCTTGCTGCACCTTGTCAGCAAGAAGGCATTTTGCATAAAAGCACTGTGTGTCATGCTGGTGGCCTGCAAAGTTTCCAGAGTGATGTTGGTCCATAGGTCCTGTCTGCCATTAACCCTGGGCTCATCCTCTTCTGACCTTGCAGGCACAAACAATCACCCTGGTTACTGCCACAAGGGCAACAGTCAGAGTTACACTCATGAATTACTCTCCCTTTTTGGCCAGGTCACAGACTGGAGGCTTTGTGAGGTGAATACTCATTCTGACAAACTGTTGTTTTGATGCCAGTCTTAAAATGCCATCAGATCAAGGCATGAACTTATCATCAGGGAGCTCCATCCAGCCTGCTGCTTTGAGTGCTTGGGCAAAAGGCACTTTTCCTTCGCTGAGAGGGGAACAGGGCACATAACCACCAGACTTGTGAGCTGGGACAGCGTTTCCAAGTGCACAGCCAGCATGTCACAGGGTGTAAACAGAACATAGAAAAAAGTGCTTGTTATATCATGTGGATAAAAAGCTGATGAAGCATCAAAGCCATTGAGAACAGAAATCTGAGGATTAAACTGAGAGACACTGGAGTACCTCTGTTGTGACATCAGCAAGATTTCCTCCACCTTTAGGATTTTAGTGAGGAGGACCTGGAAGAGCTGCCCATTCCCCTAAAGCCCATGTTTCAGTCGTTGTTGGGAAGCTATCAATGCAAATAGGGCTGTGCTTTCATGCCAGCTGGTTTTGCCTCTGAAGGCGCTGCAGGTGGCGATGCTTTGTGTCCTTTGAAGAGGGAACAGACAGTGGCAGGTGTCCTGTGGCTCCCACTCCAGGGAAGAGCACAAAACCAGCGATCAGCCCGTGCCTGTTTGCGCAGAGCGTTTGAGGAGCGGCTGCCAGCAGACACATTTTGATCAGACACAATGAGGGAGCACTTCCTAAGGCATTTTTCTTTGGGGATCCATGAAGGAAATTGTCAAACACTGATGGATTTCCAACAATGCCACTTGTGGTTCTTTTCTCCCTCCCCCATAGCTGGTATTCCTACAGGAAAGCCCAGGGGTGGGAATGGAGAGTGCATATAATCAGTTCTGTAGATAATCGATAGACAGACGGTATCAGGAAATTAAACTAATATTTCTAGCAAGGCAAATGACAACAGGAATTCAGCATTTGGATTTGAAAGATTGATGTAAACTTCAATAAGGTAACAGGCAGGATTTTTCTTAGTGACTTTGCATCCTTCAAGTTTTGAGGGCCTGATTCCAGAGATACTGAGGCATTTGTTTTTCAAAAACAAAAACCAAAAAAACAGAAATCAAACTCCAACAGATTAACTCCAAAAATATGATAGTATATTAATCTGAAAATAACATCCCAGGACTGCTGGGACTTTTCCCCATAAGTTTCACGTGGGTGACCTATGGATGCTTGGATGTTTAGCGTTATAAGGCTATGCCACATTTTTCTTTCAAGTGACTTTACTTTCTCTTCTATTTCTGGGATAAAACATTCCATCATTTTTACTATTTTAGTTTAATTTAGGTCAGAAGCATCTTTCTGGCACCTAATTCTAATTTCAAAATGTCAATGATTTTTTCAGACAGATGGGAGTTTTTTTCCATACTGTGATCACCCTTTCTTGGGTGAAATTGTTAACAATATCATCTCTAACAATTAGGAGATTTATTTTATGTCTCTCTGGCAGGAAAATCGAACTTCAGGTACTAAGATAGATGTCAAGTTCAAGTGATCATGTTGAGGATTTAATTCACACAAATCTAATCACTTTCTCTAGGTCACTTTTTGAACACTGTGTGCAAAGTCTTGGTTTCTTTCAGTGTTACTCATATTTTCTGAATTCTTACAGTTTTGTTCCTGTGCTCAAGATGTATTTGAAATCATATCCTAGGACAAGCATTTTTTCAGCCAAAAGCCCCCATAAGACTAAATATTTGACCAGGAAGGAGGAACATATTTACATCCCAGAATATAATTTTTTCATTAATAATTCTATATTGGGGAAGTTAGAATTCTTCTTTAATTCTAGTATTCACCAACTTATTTCTACTGAAGAAAAAAATGACAGCTTTGGAAAACTTATAATAAAAGTCTGCTTCTGTGTGAATCTTTCTCTCCCTGAAATGAAAACAATCTAATGTCAAACTTGGTGTCACAAGGAGTCTAAGGGAGAGTATATTTCTGGCTTATTTGACTATCTTTCATGCAAGATACATGCTTAAAATTACACTAATTCACCCAGTGTTTCCTGTCACAGACCATGGTGCCATGAAGTGCTATACAGACTTTGGACTTTTAAACAGCAATGTTTTGCTGGTCCAACCTAGAACAGTCCTAGCACTCAAGAAAAAAGGTAAAATAACTCACTTTATTTTGCAAGCCTGCAGCAGTGGAAAAAAATTCATCCTCAATCACAGGATGTTCAAGAGTGCCTGAAGCACACTAGGAGGCGCAAACCCAATAAACCAATAATGTCTAAAACCAGAATGCTTGAAGCTGTGGAAGGAGGACAGGGAGATTTGCCTTGCCACCCAAGATCCCAAAATGTGCTGAGGGTTCCAGTAGCCCAATTTACAACCCCCTTGCGAAGGATGAGAGAGGCACAGAGCAGTTAGCAAGGCTCAGACCTGCTAGAGAGGACACGAGCTCCCACCTGAAAACCACATGCAAGTTCCTGCCAACTTTTATAAGTCTACTCTGGAAAAGCAGAGAAGAATTCAGTGCTAACAGGTAGGAGTTTAATTCTAGCATCCCCTTTCCTATTCCCTCTGCTCTAACAGAGGTCAGTTACTTCTTCTCCTGCAAACACAGTAAGGAGCCTTTTATTTCCCCCCTCTCCTGAGGGATGAGATATTATCCCCCTCACAGCACTTTGTTGGCTGATAAAGCAGATGCTGTATAAAAGAATCAGGGGATGTGACACATTCAAAACTGGAGTCAAAGAAACACAGAGAGCATTTTTCAATAGTACCAGCTCAGGATAGATTTCATTTTCGCATGAGTTCCTCCCATTCAGAGCTGAAACTGAGAAAACAATCTGCCAGTGGAGAGGTCCCAGCTGTGTCAAGGTTCAGTAACAACTAGAAGTCATGACTGGCCAAGCCTCCACAGATGTGTCTCTGGGGTTTGCAGGATAGCAATGAGATCAGAAAATTATAAAAAGGGCCCACCAGAAACTGCTGCAGACTGCAAATGCCTCAGGTATTTGTTGGGGACAGAGCAGCTCCTGTCACCCATGCCTTTTTGGTTGTACATTTTCTCATGGCTGTCACCTGTGTGGTACAGGGTTTTTTTTTATTTATGCATTCATTTGTGTTAAAACAGCAATAGCAGTGCAAAAAGTTTTACTAGTAATGCCAATAGAAATAACATTAAACTCCCCCAAAAAAACATTAAACAAGAGCAGTGTTACCAGGTAATGTTCAAGCCAATTCACAAACCTTCTCTAATAGTGGAAAAGTGAAAGGTTTGTTGTGAAAAGTCTTTCTACACTGTTGAAAATATCAATACCACATGCTGGGGTTGGAAGTCTCCAAGAAACAAATATTGATTTCCCTCTTTCCTGATGTACAAATGGCAGACAATGACTGAACGAACTCTGATTTTTTTAATTGTTTTAAGGTTGACAGATTCAGTTAGTATTGAATTTTTATTGTTTCAATGTTCTCCTGTTTTCTGCTGCCACTCCCACCCCCTCTCTGAAACCTTTTGGGGGGGTATTTTGCCTTTTTTTCCTTTTTTGTGTTACAAAGACAAGCAAAGGAGCAGATGAAATTAATGTAGTATTCCCTCTACTGCAGTTCACTGTCAGGTCTGATTCATCTAATTTTAGTATTACCATCAGCAACATTGTAGCAATTTCTTAGGAACACAAGGTACTAGTGATGATATAACATTCTTATTTCAAAAAAAACAACATACATTCCAGAAAATCATGCTATCAAATAAATGTTTGCTGTATAATAGCAAACTGTGGGCATTCCATTTCAGTTCAAATGCTACAAACAGAAATCCTGCTTCAGAATCTGTAATTGCACCAGTTTCACAATAAACATGAATGGCAAAATTGAAAGAGAAAGAGGAATGCACAGGCACATGTGTTTCTAATGATCCAAATGCTAAACAAAATCTAGAGCAAAATGAAAAGGATTAAAGTAATTTTTTTTCCTTTAATTTTATTTAATGGAATAACACTATTCTTCAATACTAGGTATATGTCATGTAAAGCTTAAAAAGTAGTTATTCATGGTCCTGAAGGTCACCCAGACCCAGTAAGTTCATTTCATTTTCTTGGCAAGAGATCCAGGTTTGTTATGTACTCTATGAAACATGACAGCGAGGGACTGGCCCTCCAATCCATTTCAGACAAATGTGATTTTTCCCTCTGGGGAAGGGGGAGAGAGAGAGAGGGGAGGTGGCTGAACCTGATACTGCTGTACCTGTTCCCATCCAGAGACAGCAGCTGGAGGGACAGCACTGCAGAAGTGTCCCCATGAGTGAGAAATGAGTGAGAGTGTGTCAGTGCCTGGATCCAGCTGTGCCAGCTCACCAGACTGGGGACAGCAGGTTGGGCAAGTGCCAGGCTGTCCCCAGGGGCTGTGCTGGCACCCACAGGCTGAAATCCCCTTCCCCCTCAAACACAACAAGAGAAAGTGTGACCCTGTGCTTTACTGTGATGCCAATAGCTTACAATACAATATATATTAGGAATAAAATATTTTGTTGTTTCATTTGAATGCCATAGTTACTTATTCTCCTTTCATGCAACGTCTTTGCTAATCTTATTTTTTTTCTTATTCCCCTTTTGTCCAAGTCAAATTACCCATGATCCTTTTCATTTATCTGGACATGTCACCCTCTATTCTGCATGGATTTGAAAATGTATGTTGTCAGTGGGGTTTTTTTGGGTCACAAATTTTTAATTACTGTCTACCTATCTTATGGCACACAACAGTATTAGATCCTTGGAAATTGGAATGCAACTCCCATTTGGGAATTGCACATATGCAGACTGACAGGGTGAGACAGGCACAGTACAGGGGCTTTTAGCATCTTTTCTAGCACTTGTGCTTGTAATGGGATGCAGATGAAGCAGGCAGGTCCTTTCAGAACAGAGAATCTCCCAAAGCACCATGTTGAGATATGGGCAAAAGCAGCAATTAAATGGGGTGTCAAGCATGTGTGCTAAGGATAAACAAACAGGCAAAACTAATTAGTTAAAATTTGTCTGGGAATTGGTGAATAATAAGAGCTGTGAATTATGAGACAGCTGTTTTGTGTTGCCAAATTTTCTCCTGTCCTTTTGGCAATGAAAATTTATGAAGACACTGAACTGTAGTTTATAATTTTTCCATTATGATATTTGAGAATGGAAATACTAAAGAAATGTAACAAACTTTTTACTGATGGTAAAGGGCAGTCCTGTGTATATAAACATAGTTCTATAAACCATCTTTTTTATAATAGTAATAATTATTTATATAGTATAAATACAGTAATAGAGTTGAGGTGTCAAGTGGCAGACAATATAATCAATATTGTTCCTGAAAGGATTGTTGTAACCTCTCCAGAGTCAATGAGCCTCTCATTGTTTATTACTCAAGCTGCTTGACCTGCCTGGTTCCGTGCTGATGATCCTGCAGCACATGGGGTATCTTGCCTAAAACAGACAACTGAGTTTTGTAGCTTCTGGGTACTTAAAATTCAGTGTTAATATTTTGCCTAAGTGTATTTTGTACTACAGGAAATTAAGAACATTTTAAATTATCAAATCAATTACAGAGACATTTCATTTTCAAGTGAAATTCAGTTTTGGTGTTCAACTTAAGGACACTTAATACGTAAACCAGTTAAGTTCATTGATAAAAGAATTAGAAAAAAATGGGACTAAGACGAAGTTTTTTATATTAATGCATGATCTTGTGTTAAATTCTGTGATATTTTACTTTTTTAAAAATTAAATGTTACGGATTTCCAGTGAAATCCTACTCTAAGTCTGATTCTTAAATGGGAAGAAAATGTTTTCTGGGAACAAGACCAGTATCTATGGATTTATATTTTGGTAAAATTCTTCAAATTTGGCTGTCGAGTACTAGTTGGTCCTTTTTTCAAGCCAGCAATTTTTTACTTCTTTTTCTCCCTTATTTTGAAAACCCTAGAACTTTAATGTCATTTTCATAGAAGCTCCTTGCAAAATCATTAGAATTGTGTGATCAATTTGCATGAATTGTTCTAATATGATGCATCAAATAGAAGTTATGTTAAGAAATGGTGAAAACTTGCATGAATAATTGCAGTAATTTTTTCTTGGCAAAGTCTGGGAGAGCTGCCAAGAAAAATTTCTCTCCCTGACAAAAGTTCCTAAGCACTACATTTACAAAAAGTGTAAATATGTAAATATTACTGCCAGGAATAAGTCTTAAAAAGAACATATTTATATAGAAAGAAAAGGTTATTATTGAAACTGATTTTGCTCCCCCAGCACTGTGATCTCCAATAAATGCTAAGTTTACTCTAACATTTTAACAAGATATGTATGTGTTCACTCAGAACCAGACTGATTTTAGAAACATAGTGCAGGATGAGGAATGACCAACTAAAAGTATTGCTGACTGTCACTAACCTGGCCAACATCCAACATATGACATTTCCACAAGAAGGAAAAGTACAAAGAAAAGTCTGCTAAAATCAAGAGCAACGAACAACCCATGTGAGAAAATCGTATTAGAATCTGGTTTGGCTAGAAACTGGTTCTCTCCTAAGCACTTATCATCTAAATGATCCTGGAATAAAAACTCTGCTAAATGCAAACAAGGGGTGAAACTAGATAGAGAGGAGTCCGATAGGTACAGGCTACATCCAGTCTAAGCTTTCATCCTGTGTTGAAACTCAGATTTTCAGTTCCTAGTCTGAGTCCTTGCCTCCCAGTCACAATTTGCCTTGAGGAGAAGGATATCATGCACAGCAGGTTTGTAGAAATCAGTGGATGTACAACAATTTGCACAGTTAAGGATTTGCTCCTTTATCTTTCAAAAGCACCGACTGCAGAAACCTAATCTACTACTCTTGATCATAGCCAGAAACATCTGGCTGCTGAGGCTGGAGTTTCCCAGGAGTATTCATGCCTCAGAAGGGAGCTGGGATTACAATTGAGATGTGGATAATATCTCTGGTATCACTTGGCAATTTCAGACAACTTACAGTGCATTACCACACTTTGCTGCAATTTGGTGCTGGGATGTCATAAATTACATTGACACACCATTAACATAGGTAAGTAGAGTAAATAATTGATCTCTCCAGAGAAACATTAGAACCCACTGTAATAACAGATCTGCAACAATCACTATTAGAAACATACAGACCTCAACAGTTTTTCTTTTTTCATACCTACAGCTAAGCCCAAATTACTTTCCTTTTAGTGTCTTACTTTTGGGCCGCTATTCTTGCGCTAATACCAGGATAGGACTTTAATGTGTGAAGTGAGAAAAAGATTACCAAAATTAGATTGTTGGATATATCCATCTTATTAGAAATCTCCATGAAATGGCATGTGTGGGTTTTTTCAAAGAAAGGAAAAAAACTAGGGTATTAGTCTGTGCTAATAGTAAATTTTTGTAGTGAAAGGGCACAAATGAACCATTAAAGTGGACAGGAGAACAAGAGAGGGGGAGAACAGGAAAAAGGTAGAAGAGCAGCAGAAAATAAAAAAAAAGTGAGAAAACGTGAGAAGACGAGCAAGAAAGCAAGAAGAAGAAAGCAGGAAACAATTCACTTCGAACATGCAAATAAAAAGATGAGCACGAGAATTCTAGGCACAGATGGATTCCCATTTTGGAAATTCTAACAGGATTCACAGACTTATGAGAGGATGTTACTCTTCATCAGATGAATGATACTGATGTGACAAGCAATATATACAAAGGTTAGAAGTAATTCTATTAAAAGAAAGAAAGACTAGCCACTGAAAGCTGAAAGTACAGTTTGCATTTTCATTCCTTGTTAAAAATATGCTGGTGACACGCATGTTTAAAGAACAGAAATTCTTTTCAAAACTGGGTTATTAAACCTTCTCTTAGACTCAGCACAAGTGATGAAAGGTAGCCATGTGTTCAGATAGCTGAGGTATGAATCATTTTAGGGCTACTAAGTCGTCCCAGATATTCACAAACCATCTGTTAAGTGAAAGAACATTAGGTGTACACCATACTAATAATTCTTACATTTAATAATTATACTCAGCATGACACATCATTGGGAACAGCAGAAAAGTACTTCTGGATACCCACAAAATCCTCTCACAAATTTAAATATAGTAGGTGAGGGTATGTTTGAGTGGGCAGTGGTAAGTAAGAGCATCTTTGCACAGAAAGGGAACTGCTTTGAGAACATACCTCTTATTTTCTCACAAATACCAAACATTGATTTTTTCTTCACTGCTGGTCACAAGATTCTCAGAAATTAAAGATGAAAATCAGAATGCATAAAACTGTAACATTTTCACAGGCTAAGTGTGATTTAATTCCTGATTCATGTATTGTGGCTTTCTTTCATATATGATAGTCCATTATAAATTCTAGTGGATAAATTCTGGATGAGAAATCCTCAGCCTTGACTTTGGCAACAGCACTGAGTAAAAAATACCCTCATGGCCCCAAAACACTCTCCCCGTGCCTTGACCAGAAGGAAGTGTGTTATCTTTATCCTTAATTTCCTGAAACACTTCAAAAATATTTGTAAACTGTTTACTTTGTGAAGCAAAATGGTGACCTGAACCTAGTGGGAATCAGAAACAGAAATCCTAATAAATTTAAGTGTTGCAATCAGCATTGGAATTGTCAGTGTGTTGTGAGTTATGTCTTTGACTTTGCTAGGCAGAATCTAAGCTGTGACTTGCTAAACTGACCATTCCGTTCATATTTACCCAACACTAACCATCATCACCTCTCTATTTTCTTGCTTCGATGTTGCAATACATTTTTGTCTTACATTTCTGGGAAACTTGAAAAGCCTTTAGGGAAGCCAAAGGTGTTTTACAATAAAAGGAGCTCTTGATTTGTATCAGTCCAGTAGTTACTGTATTGTATTTGTGTGGTGAGGTGTAGAGTATAAAACCTTAGCAACTTAATATTTTTCCTTTCTATGACAAAATAAACTGGTTCACTCTCAAAATTATTTATTCTGAACTTTGGAAAACTCAGAATATCTAAAGATGAAGTGAACTTTTTACCCCAGACTTAGCTAAACAGGCAGTTTTTATTCTTCACTTCCATTCCCCTCTCTTCTCAAAAGTACAAACAGAAGGCTCAGGAATAAATATTAGAAAATGGAAACTTTCAGCCATAAATCGCTATTTATATCATGCTGAGGTCAGGGCTAAGGCACTCATTCCTGAAAAATGTTTGCAGTCCCTTGTGACCTCCTGAAGCCAGTGGATCTCAACTACTTCAAGCCAGTGAAGATTTGTGACTTTACAAATTTCCTTCTCAGTTCTTTATTCGCCCACTCCATCCCCAAAGCCACTTCCCTGAGGAGCCCCACTGCTGAAGAGCCTGAGTTCTCAGGCAGAGAGAGAGCTATCCTCACAGGAAGCACTCCTTCATTAGGGATGAAGTCATTCTAAAGCATTATGTTATGATATGGGAATAATATGGCCAGGAAGAAAGCAAGACAGGGGCGAGGGAAGGCTGCACGTGGTTTTAGCCATTATTCTGTGCTTGGAGAGCTGAAGGGTGGAAACAACATCCCATCCTGGGTCGAGTTTTTCAGTGCAAGACAAATTAGTGTTTCAGTCCCACCCTCTTGATCTTAACTGCAAGCTGTAATCTCACAAGATCAAAATTTATAGAGGCAAGAACAAAGGACTTGTCTCATTCTGTGTGTTTTGTGGAAATTAAATCAGGCAAAGCGCAGTAAAAACAAAATGCAGTCTGACTTTCCTCCTAACACAGGAAAGACTTTGGTTTAATTCTGTTCAGGTGTGAAAGATCAAGTCTTTGCTTACTTTTTTCCCTTTTATAGCTGTTGTACACAAAAGCGAGGTGTTATTCTTATGAACTCACATAATTCACCAGAATGGTGCTATAAATACTTCCAAAATGTTATTATTTAATACCAGTTTAATGCAACATTCATTATACTAAATTTGGAATTTATGCCTTTAATTTATTAATTTGTATCTTTTAGAGAGTAAAAGGTTTGGAAATACAAGTATTTTGATAATTCAAAGTGCTGCAAATCCACGAAAAGAAGAAAAATAACTGATCAGGGCTTTGTTGAGATAAAGACGAAGAAGAAAATCATATACAAGAAGAAAAGTTGCATTTCTGTGAAATATACTCTTCTAACACATTTCCACTGACTTTGATGGCAGTATTTATCTGAAAGGAATATTGTTGGATACTAACTAGTGATAAATGCTGAGATGCAACTTGCTTGGCTTGGGCTCCTAACATAAAAGGTGTATATCACAAACACGCTTAAAAATGCACACAGATGTTCAGTGTGTGGAGCAGACTGTGCCTCCCAGTTTGACGCTTTCTCTGTTCAGTAGGTGGTGTAACTGTCTCCTGGATTTTTTTCCCTACTCCATGATACTTGAACTGCCCTTCCTAGTGGCTCTGTCTCCCAGGAGGAATGGAGAATAATTCCTTATAGCCAGGCACTATGACTAAGCAGCTGGCTTATTCCTTGAAATGAAATTTGAATCTCTTGAGTCCAAAAAGAGTATATTTGGTTCCCTTTCTACCTAAAAGCACAAAGATATTACTTAAAGCCACCTCACATCTCTCTGCTTTGGACTCCAGGCATGAAAATCTGGCAGCTAGAAGGCTTTCAGACTCCCTAAATTTTGCTTTTCATTAAATACTGCATACTTACTGGAGAAATATGCTATACAGAGGCATTAAATATCCCATCGTGTCCTACACAAATTGGTGATAATATTTCCTAATCCTAGACCTGCAGTTGGAAGGAACTCTTACAATATCACAGCCCATATTGTTAAATACTTTCTCATTTAGCTTTAGAACGTAGGTTTAATGAGAATTTGAACTGTGATCTTTTAATGTGATCACTTAGTTCATTAAAACACGGTTTCACCTACACAAATCTCTTGCTCGTGAAGTTCAGTGCAATGAATCAGAGCCCAGCACACATGAGTAACTGCAAAGTGAGCCTGAACCTTCCTGTAGCTTTCTGGTGCAGTCCCCCATTGGTTTCTCACAGTGAGGGCTTTTCAGAGACTGCTGTTCTGAAATAATAATGAGAAAACCCATTAAAAAAGATCCATTTTTATTTTTAAAGAATGGAACAAAGTGATTCATTGCACTATGGTAAGTGAAGTCCATCATCCTGCTTTCAAGTCCCAGTTCATCCAACCTTGCAAACAATTCACAAAAACCACTCTATTTGGTTGAAGTATGACTTACTAAGATTTTCCTATGCCTAAAAGAGGATAGAAAGTAAAAAGATGGGAAAAGAGACATCAAAAGATAAAAAGAGAACTTATAGAAATAGAACTGGACCCTTCTAGGGCCTTCCAGGAATAGACCATGGTTTACACAATGGTTGACCATTTGAAAACAAATAGTTCTACAGTTCTGCAAGAATTTCCATAATGGCTTTTCCTTTCTAATTTTTTGTTGTTTTTCAGTAGTCTCTCTGAATTTCTTGTTGGCCCATTAATTCATCCACTTGTTAAACAGAGGACAAGCATCCTAAGAATGTAATAGGGGCAGGTCAATTTGTTTATCATTCATATACAGAAATCACCCTGACATTGAAAATATTGAGATTATTTTTCATCCAATCTTTCCAACCTTTGCTGTCAGGGTCAGCTGCCTGCTTTATCGCCTTCTCACCCCAGTGGTGCTGGGAAAAACCTGGCAGCAAATAACAGCTAAATTCCTCATTCCTGATCCTCCATTTCTGCCAGGAGTGTACCAGGGCTGACAGTCTGGAAGGGACCTGTGGGATCTCCCAGACACACAAAGATGAACACTCACCTGCACGCTTGGATGACAAAGCCTAGAAGAAAACAGGCTACAATCCAGAAGAAAGATCCAAGGTTTAATGTCTGTTGCTTCAGTGATTCACTTGTATTACATCACCTCAACTCCCATCAAGTTTCCATGACCTGACTGACAACTACCTAGATACTCTCTAATTTTGTGGAAGAGTGTTTTCTTACACTAACAGGAAATTCATAGATTTTAAAAAACAATTTTCTTACCAATGAAAATTAGTATTTCTTCCCTTACAAAACAATAATTGTGATTAAAAATAAATATAAAAACTAGTGAAAGCGCTCCTTCATTTCTGGTAAGAGCTAGACAACTTTAGCAGCAAACTATTGATATTTGAAAAAAAAAAATATATGCACATATGCACAAAATGCATAGAGGTACACAAAGATGGTTATTTCTGTAATAAGGTTGCTTTGCCCTTCACATATAAGCTAAATCTAACTCCATTTAGCACTTAGAACTCGTGCTTTTTTCCCTGACTGTACAGCTCCTGCCAAAGGCCTGAAGTGTCCAGGGATAGAGAGTGCAGTGAAGAGACCTTGCCCAGGATAAACACAGCCCATCATACGGTTGTCCAATTTATCACCCAGACAACACCAAGCAGGGAGGGTTCATAAATTGTATTAACCTAATTTAAATCACTCTATCCAAAATAATTGAACAAGAGAGCTGCTGTTTACAAATATGTGATCTAGCCATGAAAGCCATTCTGATATTTTATAGAAGCTGGGTTGTGCCCCTCAACATGCAGATAAGGCACCACTCTGGGTGATTAAATATGACAGAATCCCTCCTGGAGAAGTATCAGTTTGTATAAGCTCTTCAAGAAAGTGTTGAATATATTTACCTGGACAGTGTCAGGTTGTGCTGCACCATCATTATAAAATAGACAAGAGAAGTGCTAGAGGTAAACAGCAGATGATGGAAAAGGGCAGGGACAACCAGCAGCCAACAAGACATGAGGGAAAAAAAAAAAGGAAAGGATGTTGATGGAGAGTCTTTTGTATGCTAAGTCACTTTAATGGACACAGCCAGGGAAAAAAATTATTTTTTATCATAGGATTGTTAAACCTCTTCCCCTAAGTCACAGTGCCCTGAAAGAAACATTTTGAAAGCTGATAATCAGAGCTAGAAAGAATGCAGTAACAGAGGAAAGTATGTCCCAGAAAAATGACTTGTAAAAGAGAGCCAGGATCCTGATCTAGCCTGCAAATAGAAGTTTCTGATTAAACTGAGCTGGGAGCCTCTGGGAAAAATAAAGGAAAAACTAAATTTTTCAAAATAGCTTAAATAACAATAAATTTTAAAAACCATTTATCCTGAAATAAATGACTAATTTATTCCCAGAATTCTTCATCATTTCTGAATAATATACGTGATGAAGTGTGAGAATGATGCTTGATTAAATGAGGTCCCTGGAGTGCATTAGAGGAGATTTAGTCTGGAAAACAGCATCTGCTGTCTCTTTCTTTCCTTCTCTCAATGCTGTGTTGTTTCCACGTATTACAGCATATTACCCTCTTTCATTTTTAACAGAATAGGACAATATTTATTCAGATTTTTTGTGGTGGCCATACAATGGGTCTTTCAGTGTGAAGGGCTGAAAAATATTGCTGAATACTTATTTTGTTTTTCCTGCCAGGAATAGTAATTACCTTCTCTTAGTCACTCACAGGTCATACAAATCTAAGTCATTATCTGATATAATAAGGCCAGTAAAATTAATTCAACTGGCTTTCTCCAAGACTATTTTTTTGTCATATTTCTGTTCTTACCAATGCAGCCAATGTTGATGATCATGGCTTTGATGCAGCACTAATGAGACCTAAAGAGATCTGTCAATGATCAACAGCTGGGTACAGCAGCACTGCTGTCCTTTGCCATTGCCACCAGTTTGGTGATGATGAAAGGCCTGGGCACTGCCCAGTGCAGCTGTGCTGGACACATCCAGCCTCTCCAGCTCCAGGAGTTGAGCACAAGCAGAGACAGCTCATCTGCAAGGCTGCTCAAAGGCCAGGTTATTGGAGCTCAGGTGTAAACACTCACAGTGAATTTTGAAACCTCTGTACAGATCCCAGCTGTCCTTTAAGATGCCAAATCTGGCACCAGCCTGCAGCAGTATCCCAGCCCACCTCTGAGCAGGATTTTCATCCCACTTTCTCTTGCTGTACTCACACCATCTGCCTACCAACCACAGTGATATGGGAACACTCAGTACCTGCCATACCAGTAACTTGGGGGGAAAATTCTATTGTAACAGTGTATTTATTCAGCATCAGAAATAAATGCCAAAACATGACTGGTGTGTAGGTGGCCAGATGCTTGTCCACAAATATCTTCAGACTAATAATGGCTCCAGTGGGTGGATTTGGTTTGTTGAGTTGTTATTTTTTTCTAGTTGAAAGCTGTGCTGTTCAAACATTTTCCGGTATGCTCTGCTTCTTCATTAACACTCATTCCTTCCCCACCATGTGCTACATTTGATTAGAAAGACAACCATTTTTACAAGATGATATCATGTCAATTTTAACTAGTGACAAAGATAATATCAAAGATAAAACTGCCATCAAGTTATTAAGAGACTGTAATTTGCTTGAACATTTTCATGAAATTATAAAATTGGGTATCATATCTATATCTGATTATGAACAGCAACATATCTCTGAATTAATAATTACAATCTTGTTTTTACTTGTTGACAGTCTATGACTAATTGCTGTCTGAAGAGAAATTAAACAGATCAATTCAAAAATCAGCCATCTAAAGAAAGGTAACACATTTAACACGTATTCAGATGGGACTGCAAAGTTCCTGTATTTGGATATCTCTATTATGAGAAAAAAAACTCCAAAGTGAATTAACTAAAAGTAAGCAATGTAATAACTTAATGTGTGACTGACTTAGTTGTTCCTGGATGCTCAGATTGGAAAGTTTCCTTAACAGTTCCTTAGAACTTTGGATGACCTCTGATCTGGTCTCATCTCTTTTGGAGCTGGAATGCATTGGGCATTCTCTTAGGGTCTACGTTCCAGTTCTCTTTCAGCTGAAAGGAACCTGAGTCACACTCAATGTTCTGTAATGTGGACCTGGGAACAGTAAGCATGGATGAACCAAAGGTTTGCTCCAAAAGCAGGACCATGAGCTGTTAAGTCAGAAATGAAATGTCCTTGTGGTGTTGCATGGGGCTTAGAAGCAGCAATACTAAAGCCTGGCTGGTTACTTGGTTAAACAGCAATGACAGAACCTTCTCTTAAACCTCTTATTCAGCATTCACAGGTAATATCTCCATTTAAAGAATAGGGATCTTTATCACATCAGAAGGCTGTTACTTCTAATTTGGAATATAACTTAAACTGAGTCTGAGTTCTTTTTCAAGCAGGCATGATCACTGTAAAGTGAACTTTCAGAAAATCCCAAATATCATGTGAAATATAAAGCATGGCTACATCATTTTTCTTCCTATCAACTTGTTTATCTTCATTAAAATTCTTGTAAATATTATACTTAAGCTTTAGCTGATAGCTGAGATAGAGTAAGCAGGCACCTGCTTTAGAGAAATGTAGTTCTGCCTGAGAAGCATTATGAGATGCCCTGTTTGATAACATACATTACTGGGTGAGAAAACTGTTCCTTTATGTTTGTCCAGTGTTGCAGGCTCTGTTCAAAAGCTGGGGAAAACCTTAATTCTCAGTTATTGTTACACTTCTGCTTGTGGTTGCAAAGACACATACAAAAGGGATCTAATGCAGAACCAATAAACAGATACATGCAAACAGTAAAAGCAGCACAGTGAAATAGGTTTTTTTTCCCCATTATTCTTCATTTTGAATAAAAATTCTAGAATTTAAGAAGTTGAGGAGATGCCCAGCAATATTCTGGTCTGTATTCTGAAGAGTACTGCCAGAAGGTCAGGGTAGGTGAGCCTTGCCTGCCCGGGCAATGCTGAGACGCCTCTGGAGCCAGGTATCAGCTCCTTGCTACAAGAGAGACAAGGACCAAGCCCAGCAAAGGGCTGCAAAGATGCTCAAGGGATGGAAACATCTGACCAAGAGGCAAAGCCTGAGAAAGAGGGGACTGATGAGCCTTGAGAAGAAAAGGTTTGGAGCAATCTCATTGTGTCTAAATAACAGCACAACAGGAAAAAGAGACCAAAATGAAGCATTTCAAATTCCATTAAAAAACGTTTTTTGACTTTGCGATCAAATAATAGCACAGCTTGCCCAGAAATACTGGGGTCCCCCATCCTTGGAGATACTCAAAACCCGTCTGGACACAGTCCTGAGCTACACCTGCTTAGAGTAGGGGGACTAGACCATGTCCAAAGACCCCTGCCAACATCAACATCCCATAAACCCATAAAAGTTAGCACTAGAGACTGACCCTGAATTTCCTGCTTGTACCATCTCAGCAATTTGGCAAGACCCTTTATTCTAACACTTTCAATTGTAACATCAGATTCATTTCTCTGGTATCAATGAGGTTTAGTAGCAGATTGATTTTAAACATTTTGCTAGGAAACATTAAATATATTTAAGTAACTGTCTAATCTCTTCAAATTAACAATAAGGACTTAATATCAAGAGAGATTGGAAAGGATTTAGTAAATTAGTGTATGAAGTGACAGGTTAATTGCTCTGTGGATCATTAAGCAACATATTTATTTAGCAACCAATAATTTAACCAATGAATTCAGCCTGTTAACAAGGGAAAAATATTTTTTGAGGCATTTGCTCATATTTTGATGAATAAATTTATTTAGTGGACTTTTCCACCAGCAGTTTGTTTCCAACTCTCATTCAATATTTATTGCTCACAACTCCAGCAAGTGAAGGGGCCCTGTAATTGCATTTTAACTAACTGTTTCTTCAGATGACTGCAACCTCAGCTGTTTTCTCTTGTGGGAAAGTGGGGGTTTTTGGGTTCTGTTTGTTTCTCCACACCTCTCTGTAGGTAGGTCAAAGAGCTATGAAGATGAAGCATATATCAATATGCAGCTGAAGAACTAGCTCAAAAATAATTCTGAAGAACAGTGCAAGTAATTCTCCTCTAATAAAAAAGGATTCTTAGAAACACTGAACTGAAATGGGCTGCAAACCTGGGAACCCCCAGGGCTTCAGCATGTAACATTCAACCCCCAATGGTATTCACATTTTAAAAATGTATTTATCTGATTCCATGCATATTTAATGCACACAAAAGTAGTGGAGATAAATGCATGCCATTATTAGCAGACACTATTTCAGTTCATTTATTCCCTTTCCCACCACTTCTACTGAAAGCACAAGAAAATAGAAATGAGCATTCAGTCTTTAGGAGAGGAAAAAGGGTAGAGACTTGTATGGGCAAAATTCAATCTTAGGCAGGCAGACCTTCCAAAAGGGCTCTGATTAACCTGGCAGAAAAACACCACCAATACCAAGTACCCTGCAGACAACCTGCAGGTCCTCTTCCTCTTCCAGCTCTTGTGTGATACAAGGGCTTCTCTTGGGGGCCAAGGAACACAAGCAAAAAAATCATCATTATGCTGTGATAGCATTCATTTCAGATGTCAAGGCAGGCAACCAAAGACCTCTTATCCTCTCTTCCCAAGGCACTATGATAAATCCTAGTGGATTTCTTAGCACACACAGAGACCAAGCATGTAGCAGCTTTTAAAGGAAAGAATAGGAAAATTCCAGATGCTTTAATATCATTGGCAAAGCTCAAGATGCTACATATTCCACTGAGAGGTGTTGGGCTTTTTTAGACAATTAAGCTCTTAACACAACTTGTGGAAATCCCTTTGCTCCCCACATATACATAATTCCCACAATTTCAATAAATATTGATCTTTGTTTGGCTATCTATTGAGATTAATTGAGTCAAGAACTAAGTATTGACCAAAACAAAGAGGAGGTCAATACTTATATTGAAGAAAAACATACATTCATCTTTGCTGGAAACATGAAGCCCACAGGCCAAATATTTGCCCTAATTTATTTATCTTTTATGACTCCTGGAGATTCCACTGGTCAAGGTGAGCATTAAAAAAAACTTCAGAACTCACATAGGTTATATAATTAGCTCATTGCCCACCCTAGTGCAACACATGATCTCAGTGTTAATCTTGAAAGTGCTACAAATGAGAAGGACTAGTTCAGGAATAAAATAAAGACATGCTCCCTCCTGATGTGCAGATTCTCTTTCAGTGAAGCAGGTTGTTGAAGAGATTATATAATATTAAGTTTCCAGCAGGTAAATTGTGTAAAATGGATTGGATGACCTATGGACATCCCTTCCAAACTATATTATTCTATAAGTGCTTAAAGGATGGCATGACCAAAATCCTATATAGTTCAGTGTCCAATAGCTGAGTAAAGACTCATTCAATGGCTCCACAACAAGAGTTAATTTAAATCAGAACAAAACGCAATAGATTTTTTTTTTCTTTTTACAAATTCTTCCTGTATTGAAAACCTTTCTTAGTCAGGAACAGAAGTCTAATTTGGTGTAGAATAAACACAATACTTTCTGATATTTGAGTCACAAAATAGTCTGAGAAAGATCATTGAGTCCAACTCAAGCTGTTAGTTTCCTTGCAATTTCATCTGACCTAAATAAGTAGTCTACAATGACAAAGCCATTACAAGTGAGGAATAGGTGACATTTTTATCACATCTGATATGAAACTTTTTTATCATAATCTGTTTTAGGTACTATATATACTAAATACACATTCATTTAGTATATTGCACTGGCAAAAACTCATATGGTGTGTTTAAAAGGCAACCTTTAACATATCAATATGCTGAAAATACATTTCCCAGGGAGATAATCTTGGCTGAAAAGAAGCAGACACTGCATAATAGGGGAAAACAAGCTAGAGTTTTTCAGAAATTTTTAATTTTATTCATTAGAAATCAAAGTGTTCAGTGTTCATACACTATTAGACTGCTGCAGCAGTGGAAAAAACATGTAACTTTTAATGAAAATGCTAATAAAATAGGAAAAACCTAATTTATACAGACCAGAGAAGATTAAACCCCTGGCTTTTGAGACATGATTTGATTGGGGTCATAGTATGAACATAAGGATTTCTCATGCAAAGGATTCAATTTCAGATAACAGGCTTTATCTTTTATTTTCATCTTTGTGCCATGAAGAAACATGTCAGCTTCTTTGTTTTAATATATACATTTTGGTCAAGGGGGGTGGTCATACTGTCCTGGACAAAGCCCACTACAGCACTACTCAGGGGAAAAACTCCACCAAGAAAAAGGGGTCTAAACCTCACACTATGCCTAGAGAAATCTCATCTCAAAAGCTTTTTTCCCCTCTTTGTTTCACTAAAAAGTCCCTTACATATTTCATCTTGATTATGGTTAGCATTCCATCTCTCTCATTTTTGTGGAGGGAAGAGGAAAAGGACTGCAGAGATTGACATTTTAATTTCTATCTGTCAAGAATGAAATCTTTGAATGAGCACATACTCTAACAGGACTGGGAGAATGTGGCTGAGATCTTCACACCAGAATCAAGTAAGAAAAGAGGAACTGGAAAATGTCTTAAGTGATCCACACTGAGAAAACTATTTTAATCTGTTTAGCTGAGCATCTTATTTTTGCCTAAAATTAGTACACTCAAAAGAGTACGAGAACAAAATAAATTACTGTGTTACTTAATGCTGATCATACTAGAATCGGGGCAGGTTCTCAATATCAGATCATTTTTTTCCTCCATAGATCTCTAATAACTCTCCTCCAAAGTACTTGAAAAATGTTTTTATTCACAAGGTCAAGCTATAAGTCAAGGTGAGACATCTTGCTGTTTTTACCTGGAGTGAGAAGGTATATTTAGACTGTAATTCAGGTATTCAGAACCTCTGTCTCTTATGCCTGTGGAAAAAGAATGAGGATATTAACATCCATATGCCAGTAGCATCTTTTATCAACACCTGTCTCTCTTTGGGGATTTGTTGAACTCTTAATAAAACTTATTTCTTATTTGAATTTTTTTTTTTTTTACAATAAAAGCAGGATAAATATAAAACCATCATTTCTTTATTTCATAAAAATTGGAGAGAGTAGAAAAACTACCATTGGTCCTTTTAGAAACTGATTGGGTAAAACATGGAGAAAAAAGTGGTGACAAGCGTTTGCTGAAGTGCTAAGAAAATAGCTAGAGAATTTCAGTGCTGGAATTAATCATGAAAGTGCACTATAACACAGTAATCAGACTTCTTAAAAGCCTAACTATTCAGAGTACTCAGTCCATTAAAAAATGCTAAAAAACCTCTAGAATTTCAGATTTGCTGGGTAGTAGTCCAAATTATACCTATCATTGTGATTAAGTAGGATGATCTAAAAATCAAAAAACTCGATTGCCCTGTCTCATGAAAGTAATACTTGTGAGCCAATAATTAGCTCCAAATAGTCTGGCTCTATGTTTGACATAGTTCCATCACATCTCCTGAACAGGTGGAACCAGTAAAAAAAACCTGTGCAGAGAGACATTAAGCTAAGATGTGATTATACATTTCATGTACAAGAAAACATATAAAATAATTTTAAAATAATTAGGATTACCAGTGTCAGCAATGAGTTGATGAGAAATGCCTTATGGCAGGGATATTCAGGAAAGTCCCATTTTGAGACATCTGTTGCTTATATCTCACTTTAGCAAATGCTTTGTAGAAAACTTGGCACACAGAAGAAATCCTTAAACCTAGTAATAGTCAATCTAGTGTGTTTTGACTACTCACAATCTGTAGCAAGTACTAGGAACAATAAAACTTCATTGTAAATGCTGTGAAAACAACACTTTCCTCAGCTTAAGTCTGAAGATGTCTGGAAGTACAATAGTCAGTGCATTTTAAAGAGAAGTTGCTGCAATTTTGATTCTTTATGGATAAAAATGAAGTGCTCAAGTCAGTTATTTCTGGAGGTGTTAGTAATGACATAAGGCAGCAATATAATCACAAATACACTGCTGTATATTCTTGCATAAAAATTATGCTATTTATTCTACATTTATAAAGAAAGTGCAGTTTGCCTGTGATCTATTTCAACACAGGGAAATAGAGGAGATTTTATATTTGCTAAACTTTTCCAATAAACTATTTGGATATACTCAGTTAAGCTGGAAATTCAGTGATTTGGTGGTTGCTTATTGATGAAGACATGAACAGACAGACAATCATTCATTCCTCCAAAATGAAAGGCTTCCAAATCTTTGGCTAAATTGCATTTCTTTATGCAATTACCAGAGGAGAGAGAGGAGTTATGACCATGGCTCCAGCTCTGTAATCAAAAAGTCAATTTTAAATGAATGAGTGTGGAAGTGAACAGTCCAGGACTCTTCCTGTCACTGACAGAAGTGCCAAAATAAGACTCCCTCCACCAAGGGCCACCAGGCTTCAGTACTTTATTTCTCTACACTGGCAGAGAAATTGGCAGAGCTTCACTGACCTCTGTTTGTAGAGAAATGTAATTTCAACACAGTGAATGGGAAAAGTGCCTAAAACTGTTCTGTGAAGCAGCTTTAAAGAAAAGAACTATAGTTATTTGAAGAATATGAACCAGTTGCACTATTTTTTCAAATTAAACAGAACCTTTAAGACTCTGCAACTCTTTAAAAAGACACAGAAAATCCTGCATCTCACAAAAGTGGACAAACCATACACTGCATTAAGGGTGTAAGATTTTCAAATCAAGATAAACTAAGAATCACTCCTGTCTCATTTAGTGCTTGATATTTACTCCAATAACATTGATCAGGATGGTAACTTCGCTAGGATACCACAATGTGCTTAGTCAGCTAATCCATTGTATCCCTTGTAGGTAATTGCTACAAGGTGTCCAAAAAACACAGAATTTTGATATTTCTGCAAGCAGCTGCACGGTTTGGCAGGAGATGTACACAGTGGCATGCAAACAAATCTACAAATAAAGCTTCATGAAGCAATTAACATTCCTTAAGTAGGTCTCTGCCAGTCCCAGCATCTCAAATCACAATGGTGTCTCAGGGTAGGAAATCAAGCCTGAAGTGACAGAATTATGTGGACTGAAGGTAACTTAGTAGCAGTTTACCTTCTCTACAGTCTTTAAGAGGGAGATGTTGAATAATTGAGATCAGAAACTGAACTCAGCTGTTCTGAGCACCCTTGCACAGCAGGGCGTGCTCTCTAGGTCAGGGCAGATTTTTCCAAGTATCTCACTTTAGTGCATCTCACCATTTCACTTCCAGCAGCAGGGTGACAGCCATCCAACAGATTTAGTCATGTTCTCTGTATTCACACGATATCTTTACACTTAGCAGAGCTTTATCATATATATTGTTCTAGAATATATATCAAAAATGATCAAGGTAAAGTCACATGGACAAAATGATCACTCCATACATCTCAAAGGAGATGAGCCGCATATTCCCCCCATTGGTACTTAAGTGATTCAAAATCCACCTTTTATACAAAATAACACACACAACTCAGTCCCTATGAAACTCCAGTAATATACACCTAAGTCAAAAGGGTAACCATACAAAAAAAGGATTGCCAGGATGGAGTTTCAGCATTCCTCATGAAGAAGGACTTCTTTTTCTTAGGCTAAAAGTATTCATGGAGCTGCTGTATTAAAGTTTATGGAATTACACCAGAAATTAATTTGAGCTTCATTGCTTGGAGTGTAAACAATGGCATTATTATTTTGTTCAGACCTTTCTGGTCTTAATGAACTGATCAGATTATACCATTCAGAGGTTTCACAATGATGAGGATCATTATGTGTTGTCAAAAGATTCAGCACATAACATTCATAACACCAAAGATTTGCAGGAGCATAGCATTCTAATGTTAAAGGTTGATAAATTAAGCAGCCTTGAAATTCTCATTAAGTTTGTCAAGCTGAATTGTCAGGTATTTTCCCTCAGCTAATGGCTTGGGCAACCAACAGTCATTCACAACCAAGGCCATGGTTATCTTATTTAGGTAACTGAATAAGTGTTCACAAAGGTGTCAACCAGTAAAAAGCTGTTACAGCTTGAAGCAGGCTGCTCCAGATTACAGAATGTAAGTGCTTCTAAAAGAAAGTTTCTTCCATCTACTTATAAAGAGACAGACATATCAAAGCAAAAAAGTGTATTTTCCATGATTAGTACAAAGGTGAACTTAATTCATTCTTGATCTAAGTGTGATTCACATTGTTTATCTCCTCCTGCTTTCAGATACGGAACCCAGACTTGAAAACTCCACTATAGATTAAATATACCTGGTAAATGGTTAGCATCACCACGCATCATCTGCATTTCCCTTTTTTCATGCAAAGCCAATCATCCTTCATGTCTGCTTTTAATGCTTCCCCTTAATTTTTATTTTGATCCTCCTTCCTCCCCTCCCCTTTTGAAAAGGTGTCTGCAGTTCACAATTCCCACTTCCATACACAACAGAAGTAATTAAAATACTAAAGATACAGAAAGAGCCATAACAGCATTGCTGCTCTCTGGCCTCCTTAGAAAAGCCCTAAACCACCACCCAGCCCTGCTAAGCCCCCTCCAAGACACCCAGTCTGGTTTTATCAAGAAGAGTGAAGAGACTGATAATTTATCTTTAACCCTCACTGTTAATGAAGCTGAAGAGTCTTAATATTCATAAGTATTTATCTGCACACCATCACAGTTTTAAGCCTTATAAGCCTCCCTCAGTGCATTTAATTATATTACTAACGGTTTGAAACAGGTGCTATTGTAACTCATATTCATAGATGCTGAAAGCTGTTATACCATTCTAAGTGACAATCCTTTGAAGAACCCTTCTACAAAAATCTAAGTAATGTTTTTTTAAGGCATTCACAAAATGAGGAAAAGAAAGTACTGCAGCATTCATGACAAGTTTGGGGATTTTTTTTTTCTCCTATATATATGACTTTTCTCTGTAGGAATTAAATTGTGACAAGAATTCAGTTGTGGAAGAGTATATATCATCAATTGTCAGACTAACCCGAGTTCTTTAATTACACACATTCACCACCACACACTTAGAGGTGCAAGGACTTCCTTCTGCTACAGTAACTTCATTTTAACTTTTACTCTGAAACCAAAAAAACCTATTGTTCTGTTTGTTTTTTTGGTGGATTGACAGTGTGCACATAAGGTACAGAATGCCTTTTCCATGCAAGTTCTGTGATTATTCTTCTGTCTCACATTTCAGCAGTTGAAATGAACTCCCTCCTTCCTTATTGCTCCATTACAACCTTATACTGCATTCTGACAGCCCACAACATCAAAAAGTACTTAAATACTCATGTTCATCACATGATTAGAAACAGAAGGGAATTTTCTTCCAAAGTTTTTCACTGTAGATTTCCAAACTCCATGGGCAGGTCTGACTTTCCTCCTTGTATGGTTTGTACCCTGCCTTAAAGGTAACACAACATGTGCTTTGGAACTGGGGTGTGTTGAGTCTCTGATGCATTTTCTGTGCACTCCAGGACTGTTTAGTCAGTGCAGTGACTCAAGGAACCATGACAAGTCTATAACAGATGTAGTCTGCAAGTGTATTAATATTCAAATGAATAAACAGGAGTCCTTTCTTTCCAGGGTTCTTCAAGTGCAGTTGTTCTGTAAGATGGTGTGAAGACACACTCTGGCTCTAAACTACAACCAAGCTTTTCAAAAGCTTTTCCTGAACTAGACAAGGCACTGGCACTTGACAATCTAGAATGGAACAGAGGACATCATTTGGAAGATAATTTCTTTCCCCTCAGCATACACATAAAATGTTTTTCAAAACAAAAATACCACAAAGCAACTTCCTAAGATACAAAACTCCTGCAATGCAGAGTCTAGTTCATGGCCTTGTTCATGGGATCTGAGAATAATTAAAAAGCATCATTGCCAGTGACAATTATTTTCAACTTTATTAAATCTTACGATGAACCCATCCCTATCAGTTTCTCATAGAAGTGCTGGGAGGATTGCACAGTGCAATGTCTTCAAACTCTCATCTCAGGAGCACTGCAGACTGTCCCCATGGTGACCTTAGAGACACTTATAAAAAAATTAAATTCACTGTACATGAAATGTAGATTTTTCTGGCTAATGGCACAATTTTAAACATCTTTTAACATCTTTAATAGTTACAGTGCTGAGGATATCCTGCATGAGCCTTTTCCTGTGGCACAGGTACCTCTGCTGAGTGTTACAATTCAACCCACAGAAAACTAAAGATTTGCAGAAATAGACTGGAGGTGCCTCAAGCTGCAGTGAGAGGACTGCCTTCCAAGGTTTTCAGTTGTATTCTGGCTGAACTCTGAAAACATTTCAATATTCAGCTCAAATTCTGACTGAGGTTCTTCCTGAAAAACACACTGCCAATGTGCAAAAACATGCTGAAACCAGCAAAAAAAAATAAATCTCAAAACCAATCAAACAAAAAATTAAACAAAAACATGAGGGGAAAAAATCAAAACAAAAATACCCCCAAAACTCCCCTCAATAACTTCTTGAGAAGTACCCCCAAATGCCTGTCTTTGCCATTAGTAGCAAAAATGCACTGTACAGTGATAGTAGGCCAACTTGAAACTTTTTGAACTACAGAGACATCTTAAAATTGCACTTAAATTGAAATAATCAAATGCATTTTTTTTTTGCAAATTAATAAACAGATTTTTCACCTGTCTGCCTAAAATGTAACCTCTAATTTCTGTAAAAATCTGCTCAAAATTTCTTGCTGTTTCAAGAAACTAATCCAAGCTAGTCATTATTTCACAGAGCTATCTTTTAGTGTCAATTATGAAACAGAGCAGGCATTCTTCTTTCATCTTCTTTAACCAACATCATCCCCTAATATTCACATCACTTGGGAATAGGCAACTTAAAACTTCACAATAAGAAAGACGTTGTTGAAGGATTAAGTGCATTTCCTGATTACACTGCATTTCAAGATTTGGATGAGTACCAAATATTAAGACCTTTGTCTTCAGGACAGATTTGTGAAATCTCAATGAGTTTCTCAATCTGCAGATAAAAAACCTTGTAGGGACTACAAATAAGCTAGAGGACAAGCTAGGAATTCAAATTATCTTGACAAGTAGGAAAGCAGCCGAAAAACAAAGGATGTTTATTCAGTGGGGACAAAGGCAAGGTTCTGTACCTAAGCATGAATAATTAGCTATGCAAATGTAGCACATGGATCAAGTAGTTAGCAGTTTTACAGGAAAATATATGGGTTTGTTATGCATCAGTGATGAACACGAGTCAACAGTGTTACACTGTTGAGTAAAAGCCAAATACTCCCATCAGACAGCTGGAAATGAGAGTCAAGATGCATCAGGCAATCTTTTCCCTCTAGGCAGGGCCAATAAAGCTTCAGCTGGAGCATGCCATGCAGCTCCTCACTTTGATTTCCTGGAAATATAGACTAACTGGGGAGAGGGAAACAGGGCACTCAAACAGCCAGGGTTCATTACCTATGACAAAAGACAGAAGTGTTTGGAACTGTTTAGCTGAAAGAACAGAATATGGGAAATGTGATGATATAGACTAAGTATGCAAAAGTTTTTTGTCAGACAGAAGTGATGAACAGAGCTGTAGCCATAGTGAACTAGATAAGGAAAAATTTCAGCTGCAAAATTGAAGATGCCATTTCCTCCCCAGAAAATTCACCTCCATTCCAGCCCTTCATGCTGCCTTCCAACACAAGTGAGATGGACATCATCCCTAAGCTGGTATTTTTGACAGGTGAAAGAAATGGCTGTTCAGAATAAAGAAGGTATAATAGAGGCTCCTAAAATACTTCTGAAAGTTCCTTCCAGTATTATTTCTGTTAAAAACCTGCATATACACATTCATACATGGACCCAGAGCTAGAGAGGAAGGGCAACAAAAGCACGAGGAGAAACCCCTTCTCCTGTAACTCCTCTCCAGTTTTCCTTAACTATGGTACAAGCACACAGGAGGGACAGAAGCAACTCAAGCTTCTAACTATTATTTGGTGTTAACAGAAGAACATCTGCCTAGCTTCTCCAATTTGGGCTGGCAGCGAAATTTTCCACCTTCAGAAAACAACTGGAAAAACCATATCTGACAACCAATTCAAAGCAATAACCCAGCACTGCTCATTCTCACCATTACCTAGTGGTTTTATTCCCAATTACAGCAGTTTGCATCCTTTTGAATTAGGCAGACACATACCTTTGGAGTACAGGCAGAAGAAGGGAGCACTCCTCTACTAAGAGAACACTGTCATGGTCATTTCAGAAATTCGCATAGACAGAGGAAAACCTCGGCTAAAACGCTACAGTTACTCCAAACTAACAAAAAGAATGAGGCTGGGTCAGAAAAGAGTTCCTCCAGCTTTGCTTTACAAAGATTACATTTTCTGAGTTTTCTGTTTGGGAGTCTGGTATTTTTAGGGGGGAGTATGCATGAGTGTGTGCATTTAGGGGTTTTTCAACCAACAAAGAGATGCCCTGGGTTTATTTTACATAAACCGATGTACTGCCCAAGCTTTTTACACCCATCACACTACCTAATTCAGAGGATTAAATTACAAATCAGATATTCTGATGCAGGGCTGAAACACTGCACGAGTGGTGGAAGACAGTGAAATATGGGAATAAATGGTGGAGTTGTGCCATTATCTTTCAAGAAAAGTTTTTGCTTCCTAGGACTACTGCAAGTATTTAATGAAAAAGCCAGAAAGACACAGAATATTAGAAAATATTTAAAATCCAGATACCTGGGTCTTTCTTACAGTATATAAGCCATCTAGGAAGGGGTTCCAGTGCCTTGTGGAAAGCTCATTCCAGAGCAGAAATCATGTCAGAGGTAAACGTGGTAACTGACAGAGGAAATTGAACAGAAACAAACCTTGAGAGTTAACATCAAAGGAAACTTGGAGTTGTATTTAAAAGCCAGAAATACACAGCAAGGAATTGTTGTGCACATATGGTCTGTGGTGCTGCAGCAATATCTATATTTGCTACCAGAGTCTTAAAAAAAACAAACACCAAAACCAGCTATGTTATTGCTTTGAATCTAATGGTTCCCATCATCTAAATTCTATTCCTTGATGTGAACATACTGAGGATATTTTGAGAAGAAAAATCACCACCCAAAGTGGTCAAAGGCCTCGTACAGCAAATGGGACAAGAAAATGAAAATATATCTACAACTCAAGTAAAATTAATGCCAGGCAGCAGATCTTCATATAATATTTGCTAGGCTGTAATGTTTTGTAAATTAAATTTCTGAAGGGAGTTTGTATGTATAAACACAGCAAGCAGTACTTAGTTAATCCAGAAACGTATTGGCTCAAGGAACAGTTTTACCACATGGTGTTATTTAGAAATCTGTGACACTTCTTGAAATTCAAAATTTCATTCTGCAGAAGAGCTTTCATTCCTGTTGCCCTGAATTTCCACAGTATCAAGTTTCAGAATACCTATTGGCAACAATAACAACACTGATTGAGATAAAATGTAATTTATTGTAGGGAAAACAGCTAGACAGATTAGACTTTAGGACATATTCTCCTCTTGATATATGTGCTTAATTCCTCTCAGCACTAAAGGGTATTATTTGCATGTTTCAGAACAGAATATATGCCTTTCAACTTCACTGTAATATGCAGGTTCCATTTCAAAAATGAGTGGGTGTTAAATACAGGAGCATACCACACAGCACTCAAGATGATTTAATGATACAAATAACATGACTGCACCATGCCAGGAGGGTTCAAAGAGTGGCTGAAGGAGATGTAAGTTAGCAGCCCTCTCCATCAGATAATTTCTAAGGCCACCAAAATATTTGCTTTTACTTATTTGTGCTTGCTGTGTTCAGCTAAGAGACCATCTTTTTTATCCCATGTATCCAGACAAGTGAAACTCCTGCAACAGGGCTTGCCAAAAATCCCACAGTAGAAAGAAACAAATTCCATCAGTTACACCTCCATGCTTTAAAATGCCTATACAATTGTGTTAAATATATAAAGTATTTATAATTTGCTTTGAAAAATTAAGTTATGGCCAGAAGCCAGGTTTTTTACATTATTTCTTCATATTTTTTGTCTAGTTTACAGAGCCTTGGACAAGTAATACAACATTTATGTCACAGTTAACAATTGGACTCCATCTTTCAGGTGTTTTCCAACCTTACTGATTCTACCATCTTTGATGGAAGCGAGGTTTAGCTAGACTGTTCACTGTTTGGCTAGATCAGTAGAGAACATCACAAAAATGCAAAGTATTTTCTTAGCTAACACAAATGAAATAAAGAATAGATACAAACTGGTGCCAGCATTAAACATGAGGTCAAGCACTTTGTAGTAGCAGGCAGGAATAAACAGAGGAATGAAAGAAAATTTCCGCTATATGAATACATTTTCAAGACACTCACCTGTTTTGACCTCAACACCAACCGTGGGACAGAGTCTAGCAATATATTTTACTAACTTAGGAAACTAAATGGTGAAATGCAACCCTAAGTACTTTTATACTCCAGTACTGATCAACAGAGATGTCTTAGAAAGCAACCTAGAGCATCTGAAGCCAACAAACAATAAACTGCAATTTAGCTACATTCAGCTGCCTGGCACCAAGCAAACAATTACACTTCTTAAGAGGCCTGCTTAAAGCAAATAAAAAAAAACCAAAACCAAACAAACACAATGAAGAAACAAACTTCCAGCCTCCTCACCCCTTACTATAGTGACAATGAAGCAATAGGTTAGATACATCAGAATTATATTATCACAATTGTAATATTCTGGTCCAGAAGTAATAAAAATTTAGAGCAACATGAAGCATTTGATAAAGTTGCATTTTTCTCAATTCTCTAAATTGACTAACACACTCACATCAGGTGGAGTGAAAGATCAAGTCAAGTTAAAACCTATTCTGAGTATTTTAAAGATATCCTGATGTGATAACAGAGAAACAACTACCAATCCAGTTTTAGATCCCATTTACATGGAGTTACAAATAGTACAAAACAGTACAAAAGAAAACCCAAAACACCTCAAGTGATAAGAATAATACTTGTGAAGTGTAACAGAGTTTCACAACAATACCTGGGAGACACAGTATACAGACTCGGAGTTTTTTCTTCCTAAGGATAAGAGAAAACCTGCTTCAAAACTTATGAGAAATGGAAGAAAACAACAGAATCTTTAAACAAAAGAATCCTCAAAAGCATTTGTTGCACGCAAGGGGGAATATTAGCTCCTTCTGTGAGAAATGCCCAAGTCATATTTGTCCACCTAAGGTGTTGGCAGATCCAAAGCAAAGACATGCCTTTGACTCCTGAGCAAACCCACTAATTTTTTTGGTTTTGCCAATTAAGATAGAGTTGGACGGCACGGATCACAGACAAAGTTTCAAATACCTTTCTCACCCCTTTACCCCAAGCTCTACTCCCCCTCCTCATTCCCAGCTCCCCTCCTGCCCTGGCCAGCACCCAGCAGTACCTACCTGCAGCTCCTTCCTTCTCAGAGCTCCACTCCAGCATCACCTTGTCCCCACAGGGCACCGCTCCCTGGGGATAAAGCTGCTCCTGACTGCTCCACCTCCCCAGGCAGAGTCCATTCTGTAACCCTCCCCTATTTATCCCCACCGGGCACTCTCAGGTGCTTCTCTGCTCTCCTCAGGCCTGAAGGGTGGGATGCAAACAGGTGCACCTGGGGCACCATGGCTGAGGGCTGGCTGTGCTCTGGGGGCAGCTGCAACTGGTTGGAACCAGCTGGAACAGGTTGGAACTGGCTGGGACTGGTTGGAACCAGCTGGAACTGGTTGGAACCAGCTGGAACAGTCTCAATGTGGCCAGAGGAGCCACAGTGCTGACGCCGCTCAGGCAGGCCTAGCACCGTCCCCTCAGTGCACAGCCCCCACGAGGGCCGCAGCACAGGCCAAGCTGGGAACTCCCGTCCCACCTGTAACTTCACACTTTTATTTTTAATCCTTGCACTCATCTGAGCAAGTGGTACTGGGGAATTCCACACTGGCCACTACACAAACCATTTTCCAAGGTGCCCACAGAAGGCGGGAGGTTGCCTCCCCCTCCCTTTCTCCACACTAACACACAGCCCCTCAGCCCAACCCTCGTTTGACAGAAGCTGCTGTTAAACTGGTTAATAACCAGCGTTATTAACACTTCCGTCAATCAGAGTGTTTCTCCAGCTCTCACTGGCCACCATCATGCTCAGAGGATGAAGAAACCAAAGATGTTGATGTCCCAAGCCCCAAGGGTGGGTGAGTGCCGTCCATGATTTTCCAACATGCGGTCTCGCTCCATTTTTTACTCCAAAGATTCAATGCCCCTTTGATGCCTAACCAAACTAGCAATTAGTTGTCAAGGCACAGCTAAAATGTCAAAACAGAACCAGTAGATTTAATCAACATTTCCATGGTAGCTGAAATTATGCTGCTTAATGGCTGAAATGGGTTGCAAAAAAAGTGAGTTGACTGTGTATCCCTGAAAATTGATTCCTGGAAGAACAGTCAAACACAATTGCTTCAGGAAAGAACATTAAAAAATATTAAACCATGAGTCTCTCAATTGCCCTAAAACATGGGCATAAAATCTAAATCTCTTTAGGAGTATACCAAATTTAGCCGTAGATTTAACTGGAGAAAATAAATTTAGAAAGGGAGATTTTATTTGGAATGAATCTTCAGAACAGCCTAGCTGATTGCCTTTTCATAAAGACTTAATCTTCTGGGGGGAAAACATGTTAACTAACTCTCCCTGGTGCTTTGGATATTTGAAGTTTTTTTGGTGAAATATCTCATTGTTTTCATTCTACAGCCACTGACATCAGTGCTCTCTCACCAGGACAATGTATATAAAAAAGGAAAAAAAAACTTGATTTGAAAATGGTGGGTTTGACCCATGAGCTCAAAAATGGAAACATCATTCTATATGTGACACTTAAACTGGACAAGTATCTAAAAGTATCCAACAAACTTTTAAAGATGAAATTATTTGATAAACAAGACTGTTGTTGATATTACCATAGGCACCAATTTCACAACATCTCAAGAAGCATGTGCAGATCATGTTTACAACTTTTTTAAGGTGCAAAAAACTACTCGTGTTCATTCTTAAGGATATATTTGCAGTTGGACAATTAAGCTTTCTATGTCTCAATACATTGTAGTTTTATACAAGATATTTGGGAAAAAATATATGGAAATTGGTATTCTTTTTGCAGTTCTGCGTCTGGATAATAGCACAGAAAATACTTCCATCATGCAAATTAATCTTGTGGAGAAATGACAGACTGATGTTAACTATCTTACTGTCAAATTTTAAAGCAGTATCTCATTTTTCTTTAACTTTTGTAAGTACCTAAATCTATCAATATGTTTTAAAAAGCAAAGTAAATGGGTAAAGAAACTTTATTAATTCTACCTACATGTCCATTTTTTGTTGATAATGTCTGGGGTTCAAACACTGAAGCTCTAGGAAAGGGTAACCATTTCATATTTTGTCATTGCATGATAATAAAGGACAAGTGCAATAGCAATGCAGCAGATATGAGGATTTTCACAGTTAGCAGCCTGCCTGTCACACCCCTCATTATCTGGCATGCAGATGGCTTTTACAATATTTTTCCCAAGTATCCTGCAGTACTGAAATGAATTCTATAAAATGATCTGCCATATGTTTATAAATACTATGTACATTGTGATTACACCTAGGCTGAAAGAGAGGGACATTTGCATATGGAAGCTGTCAGATATCTCACTAATGGGTAATA
Source organism: Arremon aurantiirostris (assembly GCA_035583995.1). Lineage (NCBI taxonomy): Eukaryota > Metazoa > Chordata > Aves > Passeriformes > Passerellidae > Arremon > Arremon aurantiirostris. The sequence goes on along the minus strand of JAXCLO010000280.1, from coordinate 29,641,836 downwards.
TTATTGCATGCACCTCACAATTAATTACAGATGAAGATTACTACTGGAGAAGAATTAAAGAGAGTTGGTTTAGCACAGTCTGACAAGTTTCATGTAGATGCACTGAACTACCTAAACACAATGCAAATACAAAACCAGCCACTTCTCTCTTTCATCCCAAATTAATGTTTTGGGAATAGGACAAACACTGTGACAGGTACTTTGAACCAAACATTGATATCAAAAGAGCAAAAATTAGATAAATATCCCAGCAAATGCCAAGTTTAAGGCCTGCAATGACAAGAACTTTAGGAAAAATTGGAAATAGCTGCTCATTCAGAGAATTGTTCTTACAGGGGTGCTTAGTGAAAGATGTGTGTAGAGTGACCTAAGCGATGCACCATTTCTAATTAACAAATCAACTGTAAAGCCATTGTAGTACTTAGCAGCTCCCAAATACCCAGGGCAGGAGCAATGAGAGGAAGGGAGCAGGCTGATGGGCCAGCTAAAGCCAATGCACAGAGTGGTCTGAGAGGGAGGGAGCAGGGAGATGCAGGGCAGGCAATTCTATCCCACCCCCTGCATGGGCTGCCCCATCTGCCAGGTGATCTCTCTGTAACTCACAGAATATCCTGCAGTTGAATTACCTGGTTTTGCCTGGCTTGGAGAGTGGCTGCCAACCTGGCCAAGGCTTGATACACCTGTTATTTCTTTCTATTTTACTATCGTTTGTCATTACTGTTGCATTAACTGCTGGCTCCCTCAAGAAATGTGCATAGTTAAATCTGTAATTTTTCTACTCTGAAAACCTTCTTGCTCTTCTTTTGGGTAAATTTGCAAATCCAAGTTAGAAGTATCCTCATTAGCAACCTGTTTACACTTATATTTTATGTATTCTAAATGATTAAAAGAACTGTCCAAAACAGCAGTGGACTTTGGTCTCAGACCAAGAAAGAGATCATCCCCTTTTACTTTGCTGCTGCTTCATCCAGTGTTTAATTACCTTCAGCTAAATACCCCTGAAACTGCTGAATATGAGTTTGTTTTTATCTTTGGTTGTAGTTCTTCCCCTTCCTGCTAACTCACAGAATTTTCTACTGCAGACAACCTTTGTTTTGATCTCTACTTAGATAATTTTTTTTGTATAAAGGGCCTTTTTTCCTTTCAATCTACACATGATGGTGACTTTCCATGCAACCTCTTAATTTCTTTCACTGTGTGTGTTCTGTGGTAGTTGTTAGCTCTGCACTGAGAGATGTCCCAGAATGGAAGTGCTGAATTATAAATGCACATGTGGCCATTCAGAAAATCTACCCTATGAATCTCAGATAGCATCTAATTTGACATTATGGCCTATTCAGCATGCACAATATTCACAGAGCAATCACAGTCCACAGTCATGTTGTGCTAAGAATCATACAATCACTTTGTTAGACTCACTTGCAGAGAGGCTTTTCCAGTCCAACACATAAGCCTGAAAGTAAAATCATTGTGCTGGAAATTTCTCAGTAATTATAAATCCTCTAGAAATAAACTACTTTGTATGTCATTTAAGAAACAAGACTCCTTTTGGTTGCTGCATGTATCTAGTCATGGAGTTATTGGAATGATTACAGCTGTGTTCATCTAATATGGAAATGTAAGTACAATGTAACCACCTTTCAGCAACAGATCAGGACATGTTTTGAAAACTGTTTCAGGGGAATTCCTGCCAGAGATGTGTGCACTGAAAGTCATTACAGCAACCACTGTTTATTAGTCTTTAAAAAGCAAACAACAAAAAAGACATTCCCAGACATTTTGTGGTCAGCACAAGAAGTTCACATTCCAGGAGAACCTATTCAAACTTCTCATTTACTTCCCTACATGTGCTCTGCAGAAACTTCCATGACATTTCAGATGAGAAAGGACAGTGACACTATTCCTACTTCTAAGAAATGGTTTGGACAAAGATTTTACAGCCTATATGTAGTAAAATGCATGGATACATGCTCTGCACTTGTAAGGATAAAAAAAAAAAGCAGGAAGAACACCCACTTACTTCATTAAAAAGTAGAATGTCTCACTAATGCAGTATCACTTTTAGTTTTTTCTCTCTAATTCAGTAGCTACAGAAATTATCATGCCCTAAACTGACTCCTCTGAACATCAGACTTCTCACTGTGTGGAGTGATCTGACATTAAAATACATTCATTGACTGGCTGCAGAGCTGAGACTCCAGCACTATTCCCAATGTATCTTTGTTTAGTGGCTCTGAACAACAGATGGAATTTTATGTCATGCAGCATTAGGCTACTGTTAAATTTTAATTTCAATTAATGGTCTTTATACTCTTTCTTTATGCACACCAGGGATACTTTAAGCATCCATTTCCCTTCTAATTAGCTTTTATTGCTGAATTCATTCTGAATCTCTGGAAGTCATTAGATTCTCTAGGATTCACAGCTGAATTTACTTACTCTCTAATAAAATTAATTAGTCAAAAAAAAAGGGCTGAATTGGGTCTACTTTTATGCATATAGGTAAATATTAAAAGTCTGAGGTGTCTACACATCCCTTTCTACTAGAGTTTACTTGTTAATACTGACTTTTATCCTGGTTATTGACATCAGTGTTTCTCAGGTTGGTGCTTTGCCTACTTCATTTAAAATGAAAACTGTTTCCAGGGCTGTGTCTCCTGGTTTATGGCACAACATCACTTGTACACCACACTGTGTCAAAGAGCAGGTTTGTATTGTGAGTTGCCCTAGAATATTTTGCTCACTGTAAAACTGAGCCTAAGGCACAGGTAATTTTCACAAGCACTGCTTGAGGAACTCAGATGATCTACTCTGAAAAACTTTAATAAGTACAAAAATTTTTCTTGGTCTGTTGGAAAACAGAGAAACAACCAAGGTAATGCAAGAAAGAAAAGAGTCAATATCACACCAGTGTGACTGCTTTCTGTATTTTTAACATTTGGACAGTTGTTTATAAGAAGTCTTGGCTGGCTTAGTGGCACAACAACATTAAGTTCTAATTTATCACTGTGCTATAACTCTGAAAATTGAATAATATACCTTCAGGGGAGAGGCAGTGAAAGATCTCTTACTGTATATATTACAATGGAATATTTATGACACTAGTTAAGACTCCGTGACAGCTTTTGTGGTAACCTCACATTTAGAGAAGCATAAATTTTATGTGGTTATTATATGGCCACAACATAAGTAATTAGCAAAATATTGCAATATTTATAAGACTCAGACTTGAACTTAGTACATAAATTTCCTTTATTTATGCTTTTTATAACATCAACACTCATACTGCATTACATTTGGAACCTGGTCATGAACATGCTATAGCCATTTCTATCTGTTCAGGTGTGTAAATAAAAAGGTACATTTATACAAGAAAAACCATGTGTGACATCTCTATGGTTCTCACATGGTTCAATGCAGTGGTGACACTTCTCATCACTTCCTACAGGTAAGTGCATCTCATGGAATAATTAATTTTATTTGACTCCATTGTTTGGAAGACCTGGCTTCACAGAGGTGCCACCCTCACAGACAAAAGACATTTCTATAGCAGACAAGCAGCAAAAGATGTGAGAGTTTACAGCCAAGGGTGCAAACACTGCTCTGAAACAAACATGTAACACAAAGTAAATACTGTCACTGGAAGCATAAGAGCTGTGGCAGCAAGGGCAGTAGTTATTTCCTTGTCCAGTCTGGTATTTCCATACTTGGGATATCCTCACCAAACTGGCTCCAGATTTCTTGTTTAGTAGAAGAGAGAAAAGAAAAAAAATTGACTAGAAAAGTTATTTCAGAATTGCAGACTAATTTAACATTTCCCTGGCTTGCTCCTGTAGTAATAGCTAATATTTTTCCATTCTGATTTTTTTTCCCAGTTCCACATACTACACCTAAGAGCAGTAATACTTGGCTTTATTTTAGTATATTCCACCTCAGCTCTTCACTCTTTGCCAAGTGCATGCTCTTACAAAAGCCCAAGCCTCTTCCATCTCTGCAGCAGGCACAAGTGGCATGAACAAAAGAACAAAGCTGGCTGGTGGGCTCATGAAAAAGTGCATAGAAGCAAAGACAGCTCAAAAATGTACCAAGCAAACACAGACACGCAAGAGGAATGCTTTACACTGTGTCATAGTTCAGGTGCTCAAGATAAATCTACTAATCTACTACAACAGCAACCAAGCTGTTGCTCCTTAGCTTGCAGGGAGAAAGGGACCACAGGAAACCTCTCGAGAGGGGTCAGCTGTTCATAGTGGCTCCAAAAGGACATTGAATATTTCAGAGGATTTTTTTCCCAAGTGGATGAAGTTCCCATCAGATAAAAGGCATCTTGTTCAGGCATTGCCTCAGCAAGGTGCCTTCAGTCTCATCCTCATAAACACAAACTAGATAAATAGTGGAAAAGATTGAAAAAAAACCCTTCAAAATTCACTTGATCATAGACTTTTTTTCTCATGTGTATAATGTAACTCAACGTAAAAAGTGAGTAAAATAGAAGCTTAGAGAATGAGGTAAATCAAGGAAATTAAAAGGCCAAATCTGCTTTGCCTTTGTGGAACAACTGGTAAAAACAAAAGCAAGAATTATTGCAAATAGTATTTTCTTAGGCTTCTTCATTATCATTTCCAGGCAGTACTTTTTCAGAAGATTAAAACAAAAATAACTTTATTTATAGAAAATGTTTAAATATTCATGGTCATGAAGCATGGTGCAACCTCATTTCATGTTATTCAGATTCATAAGATGTGAAATAAAATTTTATTTTCCCTCAATTCAACCGTTTTTAAAAGGAAATGCTGACTAAAACAAAAGAATCATGCAAAACAGATGATCAGAATAAAGGAATGATCTCAAGTATAGATGTTAACTGAAAAGCTTTCATTTTTACTCAAGAGCTATTATGTGTTATCATCTAGATTTTTTGGTTTTGTGATATTTTTTGCATAAATAAGTTTAAACAATGAGTAATACAGATTTATCTATGAATTAGTTAGTCTGGAATTTTAAATAGTCTCAAGAATTCAAGCTGGTCAAAAATGAAGTAATAAAATCTAAGCCACCTGCTCCAATTAACATACCTAATTTCTTCTCTGCTTTATGTAGCTATTCATCCCATGAACCCATTCCACATGCAAAATTTGGAACACCAGTGTACTTCCTTGGGTTTATGTTTTCAATATTATTTGGATTTACAAATCTTAAATTTACTTGAGTGAGGATTAAGTGAAAATTGATTTTTTAACTTGTAAAGATAATTTAGATTTACTGATTAGTAAAGTTTGGATTAGGGTTTTTTTTTTTTGTCTTAAAAAAAAAAAAGCTAATGCACACCCCTGATGTGCAATTTTTGCTTTAAAGCATTGAGTTAACAGTTCCCTGAAATTTTTGAGCACTTGTCTTTGAAGTATCATGTGTGGCATCCCTTCTCTTTGAAATATTCCAAGCTGTTTTTGCCAGTCTGGGCTCTGCAGCCTCTTCACCACAGACACCCAGGAGCTGTGCCTGCGAGTCCTTGCCACCCTTCCAAGGGTAGCTTATTTCCTTCTGCAGCTTTTGTCTGGGATCATTTCATTGTGTCACTGACTAACAGGCCCCCTTGGATTGTCATCCTTTATTGCCCATTCCTGACAGCTGCAAAAATACTGGCTTCCTTTTTTAATCATGAAATGAATTGTTGCAGGAATGGGGAATGCTACAGTTTCCTCCATATATCGTTCTTCAATCAGAAAATTGTAATTTCTCAGATGCATTAGCACAATATACTAGGAAACAGCTGCATAATTTAACTTAATTGTTAAGCAATACCTCATTATAGCTAGACAGTAAATTCAGCAGTTCACATTTTTCGTGTGCCTCTCATCTTTTCAGAGCTCACATCATGTTCTCTTTTTCATCTGCCTTTTTTCTCCCAAAGGTGCTGGAAAAGAACCATATTTGCAATAAAAATGAATTTAATCTTCTTTAAGAACCAGTTTAAATTCATGGTAGATGCTTAAGACTCAAATTGATAGGAAAGTAAGCCTTTCTCAATAACCCTGGAAAGTCTGATAGCAGATACTCATCTATTTTTTTAAACAATAAAAACCTCCATCCAAAATCCAAGAGCAAGTAATAATTTTGTTTTGAAATACATCTTAACTTCTAAAGGCCTATGATAGCAATAAATATTGTTCAGCACAGCAGAGGTGAAGAGCTTCAAAAAGAATACAATTCAATGCCAGTGCTGAGTACCTAATATACAACTTGTTTTTAGATACTACAAGACACAAAACCATTTGCATTCCCCACTAGTTCATCTAAGAAAATGTAATTTATGGTATGAAATTGATAGTGTCAGCCATCACTGCCCTATCTCTTCTCCAGACATTCAGTAAATCTAGTTTCTTTTTCTCTCTCTCTCTCCCTTTCCTCTTTTCCTTTCCTCCTCAGCCAGTTAATTTTAAACCTTCTTTTCCAAGGTTTTTATCTTAATTTAGTACTTTCTGAGTCAATTTGGACTTATTTGTTCAAATTACATTTGAGTTCAATGGCCAGACTTGGCTATTTGCATAGTGTATTCACATTATATGTCCACATGCTGATTCCCAACTCCCATGCAAGTTATTAATTTACTGGAATATCTAAGTTAACAAAGGAAACAATTCCATTCAGTTTCTATATTAGATATATTTTATGTTTTAAGTAATGCTCCAAATACGTCAGTTTTATTGCTGCCATTGTCTAACCACATGATCAGGTCCTCTAAAATATTTCTATTTATACTGCATCAATTAATAACAACTGGAGCTGCCAGTAACTGCTTCTGGTTTCTGCCTCTTTTGCCCAGCAGCTTTCCTTTATTCTGGATATGAACTGATACTGCCTACCTCAAAGAGTGACAGAGCTTATTCTGTTTTTAGTGGTTGTAAACCCCCTTCCTATGTTCCTATCCAGTACAATGTGGGAGAAGGAAAAAGTTTCACCATCAAGAAGGTGACACTGATCCTCTCACCTCCTGGAACAGATTGTCTGCCCTCTCCAATGCTGAAAATAGAGGACACAGCATCTTCATTTGTAAGTCTACTTCCAGCCACATAAAAAGCAGACAGAACTAATTTTGAGTAAGGTCAGAACAGTAAACATTAAGAACAACCACTCACATTCCCTGCTGTAAGTTAGGACTATTATAGAGAAACACTCAAGAGAGAGTAGGAAAACTTCAATGACCTTTCTTCTTGCCAGTTCTATGTACTATGAGCAATCAGTAATTAAAGGTGTTCTATATCTGGAGCCAAACATTAAAAAAAATTAAACCTTAAGCCTTTGTGGGAGGGTTTTGAGGATTTGTTTCTTTATTATTTGGTTTTGTTCCCTTTTTTGTTCACAGAAATTAGAATAAAATAACTTGGATACAAGAAACAGTAACACCGGGAATCTGAAAGTATTTAATCAGACCATGTAATTACTGATACCAATCAATCATCCCTGTAGCTTCTGATCTGTGTAATTCCCCACCCACTGACATTCAACTAGTTTCTAATAATCCTTTCATTAATAAAAAAATAAGAAAGGTTTTTTGCATATTTATAACCCTTTCACAATTAAATGTTGGGTTTCATGGTTTTTTTTTTTTACCATTACTGCACATCTTAATACAGCCTGACTTAATTAGATCAATTGAAGACATTCACAGTGCTGTAGACTGGTTTTCCTGCTAAGCAATATCTCCTGATTTCACTGCTATCTATTCAGTTTGTTTCCCACCTTGTGGATTAATACACAATCCTTGCTCTTTCTCCCTCATGAGGAAACAAAAAGGTTCTGAGCAGTACACCTGGACATTTTATAAACAGGATGTGGAAGTTCAGAATCTGACAAAACATGGTGAAAATACCTAGCTGTGCATTAGTATGCAATTATACAATGAAATTTGCCTGTAGTTAGACTAAAGGGGATGCCTAATTGACTTCCTAGCATGGTCATCTAATTAGAGTAAGCAGAACTCCAGTCATTATATTTAGTTCTTAGGAGAGCCAGTTTTTGTTGAGAATTACAGAATAACCGTAGAGAAACAGGCTTACCAGTGTTTCCATAAGGGAAGGAATATTTCACTTCCAAATTAGGCAAGGGAAAGGAAAAGATCATTATAAATATGTGGTGATATTTAAGTGTATGGTTTACACCAACACTATTTTCTTGCCACATCAAAAAAGCACTGTTTTATTTAGACAGGTATTAAAATAAGTGCAAACCTGGGAGAAGTGAACACCTGCTATGAAATATGCTACATTGCCAAGATACAAAAAACCCAACTAAACTACACTGCTTGACTTGAAAATATCCATAGCTATAGAATTAATGTTTCCAATGTAGATTTAAGCTGTGTGTTACAAGCAGCAGCTGCCCTCAGTGGTAGGCAGTAAGGAAAGTGCTCCCTGTGGCAGAAGCAGTTTCTTGCCCTCTGCTTCCAACCTGTTGGAACACACACCATGGATGTGAGGATTTCCTCCAAGTGCAGGGTTATACACTGCATATTCTGTCATTCCATTTCATACATATATCCTAATCACAGACTCCTCACATATTTGATGTAGAGTGAAGACAATGATTGTGTCGTGGACAATTTTTGTTTGCCTGTTCCAAGCAGCAAGGTGGTTTTGACCAAATCAGAACCCCATTAAGAGTATTTCTCAGTGTGGTTCAGTATGTCTGAACATTATCTAATAAATCTGATTATGAGTTCATTGTTCCTAGTTAAAATTCAAGAGTAGCTTAGATGAAGAAATTATACTTTTTAACCAGGTCTGCTGATGAAAAGATCAGAAAAGGACAGTAACCTAGCAAATTGAAAAATGCTGAAGAGCAACAGCTATTTGTTCTTTAAATCAAATCTCCCTGGAAAACTTTGTCAATATGCTGTTGTAAGAATATTTACAAAATGTTCTAATAAAATCTGTGGGTTTGTTTGCAACAGAGAAAAAAAATCAAGTCCTTCTATGGTCAGTGGAGCAGCTATGAAAACAACATAAACCAAAAAATAAATCTGAAATTCAAAACCTAAAAACAATTACCCAAACAAGTGTAACTTGCCTAACGTGCTAAGGTAAACAATAATTTATTAGCATATTTTGCAGTTCCCTGATAGCCAACATACTTATCCACAAGGACCTGAGTCTCTGTTCTGCATGAATTAACCTTCATTGTTATCTCTCAGAGTTTTTGAATGGCAAACACTGTAACAATGATTGAGATTAAAATGTTAGCCTGAAGTCAGATACCTGATACAATGGATGAATCTCTAATTCACTTTTAAATTGCTTAAATAATGTTACATTCAAAATTTTCTGCATGAATGAACATTAATTCAGCTAAGAAAGAAATGTTGCCATGTTTAATTCAATAGTTTTAAAAATTTAGTTATTAAAAGATTCTAGTTTAGCATTTCCTTTGGTATTCTGTTCACTGCAATTCATTTTAAGATGCATCACTAGGCCATGAGAAAGATTAAAAAAAGCTCTAAAATGCTGCCCAAACTGAATATTTGTTTTTATGACATAGCTTTTTTACACAGACAACTATGAGAAAAATAAATTACACCATTTGATAGATTAACACAATCATGGCCTCCATTCCTACAGCAGTTCACTGATGGGTAGGTTACAACTAATCAAGAAGGTTCTTGAAGCCTAGTCAGTTTAATTGTCTTTGGCATTTAGACAGATGTTGTTCCTTGAAAACCTCTAGAAGGTTGACCTTTGATAAGAATGTGATTTAGAAGACTTTTGATCAGCACTATCAGAAAGTGTCAATTTTGGTAAGTGATTCTTAAAAATTCACTTATTTTGAAACTAAAGAATTTCTAAAATGCCCTAAAGTTCTTAAAATATTCTGTTTAACGAACTGTCAAGTGAATGGTTCAATGAAATAAAATAAATCAGCATTAATCTGATTTAATAGGATATTTATTAAGAGAAAAACATAGGAAAACCTACACATTATGGGTAGAAACCTACCACTGTTACCACAGAACTTCTAGTTTTATTTCTCAGACAAACTCTTAAAAGTAAAGCATTTGTGTTCTGTAAGAGATTGTATAATTGGCAGCAATAGATCCTTCAATAACAAATCAGGGAACCCTACAATGTTATTTCTTCTATCATTCCATAATCTTCACATTCATTAGAACAGGTAACAGAGCAGCTCTCCCTGTCCCTGCTGCAGCCCCAGAAGTCTCAAAGGGGGTCCAGCAGCAATGCAAACTGAGCGGGGTGTTAGGGAATAGGCTATCCCAAAATGGTTTGGGTAGGAAGGAGGAAAACAGTTCCAATGAAGTTCAAAAATTATTTCCTCAGGTTCAAATTCAGATGTGTGATTTCAATCATTAATGTATCCTTGCTGCTTTGCCAGTCTGGATTCAGTATCACAACACTGTCAGGACAGCTCTCAGCTGAGCTTTAGGAATCTTCTACCAAACACAGGTTTTGAAGTTGGGAAATTACAAAGAGCTTTTGGCAAGAAGGCTGCCACAGGCCAGGTCCCAGATCTGCTTTTGTCCCAGACAACTTTTTGGCAAAAAGGAATACATTTATCAATCAGCATCAGGAAATTACCATTTGAACAGAGTATTTCAGGCCATTCAGAGCACTGGGTCATTTCCGTTCTGGACAGAGCTTTTTTGCGTGCCACCTGTTAAAAGAACACTTCCATTTGGCATTAGCTAGCACTCAGCATCCGTTGTTCATATTGAATTCTCATAATTTTTTTGACCATGACGCAAAAAGAAATTTGTGAGGAGACAAAGATTCATTGGGGCCTTCAGCTCGCAGGTGTTTCCCCTGGCTGCTTCCAATTGCTGCCTGTCTACTGGGTCACACTGAGACCACAATCCCTCTGTTGCTGAGCATCTAGCTCTAAGGCAGCTTTTGTGTTAGATTTACCCAGATAAGCCACAATAAGATAGAAAACCTCAAGACATCCAGCTTTTCTATGGGTAATCATCCACACAGACACCCAGGGTATGCCTGAGGAATAGCAGCAGTTTGTGCACCAGGGTGCGAGTGTTTGTCTTGCAGCCTGAGGTGAGAAGTTAAGGAAAAGGTAAATATCCTAAATACTCAATGCAGTACTTTCCCATTCTCAGGTTGTCCTACACACTGTCACAAAGCTGACTGTGAAACATCGTTGGGAATGTCAGTGTCAATGCTTGTGTGCCCACAATTCAATCCTGTAACCTCAGAACATCATCACCATTTGTCTTCTTCCTGGAGTGCTCAGCAAGCTCAAAATGTATCTATTTGATATTTAACTTGGCCATAGGTTCATGTTCACATGGAAATGTCTTTACATATACCTCCCTGTAAATGAAAACTCTGCTCTCACATTTGAAAAATTTTTTTTGGGGCAGGCATAATGTGGAGCAGGCGCACCTTAAGGACACGAGCAGAGCTTCACTCCACCACAAAAACAAATGTGCTCATTCCGCCACAAAAATAAAGGTGCTCATTCTATGTTAACTGGGACTTTGTTACCCCAGAGTGTGGAGGCATATTCAGAGTTACAAACAGGCTGCACTGCTCAGTGTTCACAGGCCAGTGCACAGCCTGCTGCCATTTAGCAGTGACACTGCTGTACAGCAGTAGGGACACTCTGAGGAGAAATGAACAGGCAACCCTGAACTCAGGAAGATGCATTAAATGGGCTTTCATCAAAATTTTGAAATATTCCAGCTGACAGAGACAGCAATCCCCAATTTCCATTTTCCTAATTGCAAAGCCAAGTTAAGGAATTGTAGTGTCTTACAAAACAAGGGGGAAAAATTACCACGTTCCTTAGTATGTACTGTACTTCCTCTGACCTTTGAGTAAATGCAGTTTGTAAGAACACAGTCGCTCACCACACACACAGAACATGATCTGTTGTCAACTTATTGCAGGGGGTCCATACTGTTATCTCCAATAGTAAAAGTTTCGTACCTCCTTGGTGTTTTCTCACGGGCAGTTCTCAGAGCACTAAGCCTTTCATCTTTCCTCCTCACAGAGTGACCAGCAGACTCCAGTCACCCTCTCACCCAGCCACCCCACTCTCTTATAGCTCTCTTCTTCTCATTGCTTACACCTGTGGCCTGTTGAAATCAGGCCTGTTCCTAATCTTTGATAATTGGCCCAGCTGCAACTCCTTAGGGGTAAGATTACCTCCTACACTATCTTTATTTTCTTATATTCTATCCCCCTAGAATGATCTAGAAGGAAAGGGCCCTCCTTAGAATAGTTGCTGTTGCTGCCATATCTTGCTGCATTATTTCACGTTACACAACTCCCTACATGGTATGCCACAGGCAGGAACAGCATCTCTGTTGTCCTGCATAGGAGGCAAGGAGAAAACCTGCCTCACCTGCTGGCATGTCCTGGGGTGATGGAGCCAGGCTGCAAGAAAAACTTAATCCCAAAGACATTGTCTCAAATATATTCTAGGAATACCACATGAAACTTAACTTGGTGCTTAACTTGGCTACTTTTTTTTTCTTGTTTTTTTCTTCTTTTTTTTTTTTTAAATGTAAGTTAAGCCTAGCAAAATGTTTTTAAATAATGCAAGGACAACCTTGATAAGTACTGAATATTTTAATTAACACTGATTTTATGACTGGACAAGGAGAATTAAGAAATTCTTTTATTAGCATCTTTCTATAACACAGCAATTTAGCTGAGAGAAAGAACAGTGCAGATGCATTATGTTAAGTCCCTATGAAGTATCTGTCAGACCTCAGGAAACAATAACTGCATTAAAAACATTGATGCTGTAAAAGTTAAAAAAGCAAACCTCAAATTGTTTACTGACCTGAAACTTTGAGGAAAATTAACCAGCAGAAGCAAAATCAGCTTGTTGTACCATTTACATAATTCACCCAGCTGAGCTGAAGGTTTCTAAGTTATAAATAAAATAAAAGCATATGCTGGATACTTAGCCTGGTTTTCTAATTGGCTCATCCACATAGTGTGCAGGTTCAATTTGTATGCTGGTGCACACTCACCCCAAGACCCTGGATAATCTCAGGTCATGGAAGTGGATTCTTGGCTGTAATTTTTGTATTACTTGCTTGAAAAGTTGTGAGTGACAAAGGGTAGGGGAAAAGAAGGAATGAAGAAAAAATACTTGCATCACACAAGACAGTCTTGAAAATGCCCTCTTCTGTGCCTAAACCTGTGCTGAGAGGGTAATGGGGGTGGGAGAGAAAAACCCAGGGAAGGCAAAGAAAATCCCAATTTTCTCTATATGTGAGGAAACACATTCAGTCAAAGGAGATGATCTTCACGTGAGGTGTTGAAAATGATGCATTTTGTTGCATCAAATGTTACTGAGAACGTGGACAAAGTATAATGTCTTCAAATCTTCACTATTTTAAACATTCCAGTTTACTGAATGTTTCTTCTGTTTTGGGTTTCTTTTTCACACTTTACTAGCAGTTCTAGCAGGAACATTTAAATGTTAATCTGACATTAAAAGCTAGAATATCTGTTTAAATAGTGTAAATAGAAGCTGTAGGTGTACACTGCATGTTCTGAGGCTGTCGTTTCTCAGTGGCACAGCCCAGAGGGTGGATGTGAAGCACAGCCCTGGGTCCCCTCTCCAGGACAAAGCCTTTCTGCTCCACTGCAGCTCAATGCACATCAAAGGTTTGTGCCAAGTCATGCATTGGAGTGCTGCATGTACTTGATATGAAGGCAGCTTTGGGAGAAGCCTCTGACAGCAGCTGTGATTTGTTTTTCACAGTTAGGTATCTCTTTCGTCTTTGAATGGTAGAAATATGTCACCATCAAAGAAGGAAACACTGTTTAAGTAGGGAAAAAAATATGACTGCATCTTTGTGTATGCTAAAACTGCCTCTTTGGGAATTAATTCCCTTCCAGAGTAAGGGTAGTGACTTGTCACCTCCTCAGTTTGATCCTCTGCCCTTTCATTGTGGCTTGTGATGAGAATGTAGCCCTCTCAGTGGTACAGTCATTCATGGAAGAATGGAGAGGGTGCCCTAAAACTCACAGAAAATAACTCTGACAAACCCATGTTTCAGAGCCTTTCATTTCTGAATATCCTGGCTCCTCACTTAAAATGTCTCCTTTGGCTCCATCACCTCTCTGTCTGCACCTTGTTACTCACAGAACCATTTAGGGTGGTTTTGCTAATGTTGCTATCAAGGTGAAATTTCTTCCTTGGAGGTGTTTAGCATGCTTCAGATTCATCTGCATTTCTCATCTAGGAGTCTAAGGTTTCCATGGTTTGCTGTGAAACCAGCCTGGGTTTTTTTTCTTTCTTTTTTTCACTTGTCATTCTATAAAATCCACTATTTTTCTATTTTAGCAATCTTTCCTATACTGAAGTGTTATTCTTCCAAATTCCTTTTCAGACTCGAGCAAGGTGTAGGTCAGTAGATTTCCAGGTGGGTAACAAACACTTTATAGCTGAACAACACTTGTGTGCCTGATACAATCATTGCGTCCCTGTTATTGACCTAGAATTAATAGTTTGTCCCATTCATCAGCAATTTTACCTCATCCAATCTGAGACACAAGTTTCTTGAAGTAGTGCTCAGTCTGTTCAGTTACTTTTTTTATTGACCACATTTGGATTCACAGCCTTGAAAATTCATTACTGTTCAAGATTTTGAGTTATCCTTCTCATAAAACTGTAACAGAAGGGTAACCCAGGGTAGGAGAAGCAGAGAGAATTTCTTCTGCTGAACCATGACTTTGGAACCAGGGACAAGATGCTAATCTCATCACTCAACAAAAAGTGAAAGATCCCTCCCTTTGACTTTTAGTACAGGAACACAGAATAATCTCAAGTGTCAATATACATTCCTTCCTTTCAAGGCTACAGAAGATCAGGGCCAATTGGATTACAAAGAGTACCAACTTGGTTTAGGATAATGCTTTAAGCACATAGTGATAAGCAGGATAAATAGGACAGCATTTCCACTGGGATACCAATGTAAAATGTTTGCACAGTCTGTAGGATATAGGGCAGAATAATGCACCATCCCCCTTGGTACCTAACACAATAGCTGTGCTCCCAAGACTAACTCCTGAACTGGACTTTTGGAACTCCAGGAACAACCACCTTGAGCAAAAGGCATTTTATGTTGTTTTTTTGAGTTCTCCTGTACTTCAGACCTGTAAGAACCAAAGAGGTTTCATTTGAGTTTGCCACAGTGACTATTATCCAATGGAGGCTATATATATAATTCTTGGAATGGAAAGGCAAGGTCTCACTTTGATCAAATCCAGGATGTGTTTATTTTGATCTCAGAAATATCCTGAACTGAACTATTCATCTGCAAGGCATTTTTATCTCTGAAACTCATTACTCCAATAGGATTGATTTATATTCTGCATCCAGAAAAACTGAAGGCCTGATTAGGCCTTAAGAACAGCAGTTTAATCAATGGCCTAGTGAGCGAGCCCACGTGTGCAATTTCTGCACAATGAAATTAGTGCATCATTTCAAGTGAAAACCATCTAACTGGATTATTTACAACCAACATTTACAAATTAGATGGCTGCAACTAAAATATATGAGTGGTTTCTTCTTTAGACCAAATTATACATGTGTTAAGTAAAAGTTTTTACGGTTTCTTTGTTTTGCTTTGTTTAGGTTTTTTGTTTGTTTGTTTGTTTGTTTTGTTTTGGCTTGGTTTTTTTTTTCTGCAAGAAAGATACTGGTCTGCAAATAGCTGTAATTAAGGATGTAAGCAATATGCAGACTGAGAATGATTTACAGCACATCAGCTTTGTTCTGAAGCAAATGCAGAAAACAATGACGTGTCAGTGAGAAATTGATGCCTTTAGAACAATTAATTATTGGGCCACACATGCCAGTTACAGTGGAATAATTTAAATAAGAAAATAGAATCATAGAATATCCTCAGCTGTAAAATAAATCTATGAATTGTTAAATGACACAGTAAAAAGCTGATTATAATACAGCGCAGCATAACATGTGTTTGGCCTCAAGAAGGGCCTCTCCAGGCCTCCACTACACACTTGGATAAGACTCAGAGATTTTGGGTGTTCATAGTGTGACTTCAGGGAGTTTGACTAAATCATCTTCAAAGGAACTTTCAACTCTAAGTTCTGGTGATGATGTGACAGAACTACTGAGAGTGTTGATGAGATGGGAAAAAGCATCCAGATATGACAACTTCTGCAGTTTTCAGCCTAAGCTCCTTCTTCATTCTTACACCCCTCTTCCCAACAGAAGGGAACCTCCAAGATGTCTTTTCTAGACAGAAACTATAAAAATAAAAAAAATTGTGGAAACTGTGGCCCATAACCTGCAAGATCAAGGCCCTGTGCACGGAGAAATTGAGAGATGCACACCCAGGAGATATTTTGTGTCAGCTTCTCACTTTCATTATAAAATGAAATGGAGGAAACGCATCTGAAGAGAATTATTGTGCCCTAACTTTGAAAAACAAGACCATCCAACAGTCAGGGCAATTGTAAACACTAACACATAATTCAATGAGTTTTGCACAGCTGGACAAAATCAGTTACCAATAATCAGTTGTTTAACCTAGAGCAACATCATCTAGACCAAAACTAACTGTTTCCATACTCATACAAAATGGAAACTCCAAACAAGTTGGGTTTGTTTGTTATTTGTTTGGGGGGTTTTATTCTGTATTTCCACAGACCTCCCTCTCAAGGTCAGCTTCTGGGAAAAAAATTAAAGGCCAGCATTCAGCAAAACAAAGGGAGGAGAAAATACAACACAAACAGAGGGTTTTTTTGAAATTAGCAGGAGGAGGAGGGCAACTAGAAGCTAAATAGTTTTTCTATTTTTCAGAATAAGACCAGCTTTCCAGGTGCTACAAGCTTGCTGCAATGAATGTGATCTAAGTATGGAAAATGACAGGTTGACTTAATTCACATCATATTCAAGTATATTAAGTGCTTGAACACTGCATAGCTTTAAGAGCTCCCTCATTTCAAAAGCATTAAACTTTCCCTATAAAGAAGCCAGGATGTGTGTTACTCTTAAAATCCTCCCTTTGAATTCATTCCTTTGGCAGATAGGACTTGGCCAGAATGAATCCGAGTGTGAGAGTTTTAATGTATTAATACATAAAAAGCAATTTCAAGTGAAAAAGAAAAAAAATATTTCTTCAAAGGAAAAGAAAATTATGGCCAGAAAAATGTTTTTAGAAATGCAAATGGAAACTTGGCACTTTATGTTTCCATATGTTTCCTGCAGCCAGGATGAATTTCAGCAAGTTGTCCTGGATTCCTGAAGAACAAAGACAAAAGTAAAAAAAAAAATCCTAAGTCAAATTAGCAGGAGCAAAATATTCCTGTGCTGAAGGTATAGAGAAAATTTCAGAAGCATCATAAAGCCTGCAGCAGTATGAATTAATTGTGAAAATGGAAAAATGTTGAAAAAAATCAGCATAGTTCCTGAAAATGACAGAAAGCTTCTGAAATTTCCTTTACTAAGACTCATTTCAAAGCTATCAAAAAAAGTTATGAGACATTTTCCATATTTTGATATTAGATAAGTTGATCTGGAGACATTTTGTTCTGTATTTCAAATGCTTTTAACACAGTTGAAACAAAAAGTGAGAGAAGATTCAGTAACCCAGAAATTTCATCTTTTGCTGCTCACAGACTCTAATTTCCTTCAGTACTTTCAAGTTTTGCACCCAATAATAGATGTTGGATGAGCAAGCATTATACTTGTCAGTATAGTAACACAAGCCACATCTACCCTTCATGGATTCAAAAGGAGTTTCTTGTGAAAAAACCAAAATAACTGCAGAGCTCTCCAGAAAATGTCTTCCAAAAGTGGATCCATTTGGTATGGTACAGATGTAACTACTGTTCTTCTAAAACTGCTTTTATACACTTAGGACCAAATCAAGCAGAGGGAAGGTTTTAGGCTGAGCAAAGAAACCAATGGTTTGTATTTGGTAGGATTTTAATGTCAAAATTAAAATGTTCAATTAATTTTCCTGATTTTCCAATATATTTTCAGGCATAAGACAATCTTAAATGAAATTCTTTTTAATGATTTTCAAATTCCTTTTGTCATTCCTATTTCTACATATTCACCCTCAAAGATTTTTGGTGCATGCTATAATTGCACAAACCTACTGCTATTTTTCTTAATCCAGATTAAGTGAATGAGAAATGTTCTGTTGAAAGAGCTTCTCTAAAAGGCCAAAATCTACCAATATTCTCACCAACATGAATTTCATTCAACTATATATTTTCTTTTAGCCTCTTTCATTCTTCAATTTTTGAAGTATCACCAATAGCAAAAGTACCTTTCTCCCAACTCTGTTTTTATTCTTTAGATAGTTTATTTTCATCTTTTGAAATCAAAAATATTGAAATAGCTACAACAGACCCAAGATTTAATATAGATCACAAGGGTGTAGAAAAGGTAAAATGCTTTAGATGTGATAACTGAGAATTTTAGAAAGGGTGAACCAATAAATTCCTGAAAACCTCCCCTTTAGGGCAAACTATCAAATTTCTTCTTATTTATGAAGACTTTAGCTAAAGTCTTTATAAATAGAGAATAGTAGAGAATGTTTAGCATTTATTCAGTTATTATATCACAACATAGAATTTGCCATATTCCAAAGTTATTCCCGGCAATTTTCTTCTGAGTCTCAATCCTTTCCAGCCTGGCACTCCAAAACTTGATAAATACTTTAGTACTTGGTGTCCCAACCCAACATCCTCATTCCACCTTCACCTGCTGCAAGCTCAGTGCCTCAGAAGGAGGCCAGGGGTTCCCAACAGCACAACCAATTAATTGCAAGGCAAGAGGACTGGGCTGACCAGGGCAAGGAATAACTGAGCACTGAAAAGGTCAAAGCAGTCTGATTTACAGTACTGTCATGTTGTGCAGGATGCATGAGGCATTTCAGTGCTCATTTCACATTCTGCAGTGACAATGTCTGTAATGAATAGGAAATGACATATTATGAATTCATTCTTGTGATGATAATTGCAATGAGAATAGTGAATGGTACAACAAATCTAATCCATCTTCATGACAATTTAAAAACTGTAATCTGATTGCCATCCTGGGGTATTCTTCAGACACTTTCTAGAAGAAAAATAAATATGATAAAGAGGCAAAAAAATATTGTCTTTCCTGGATATGTTAAATCCATATTTCCTGGAAAGGTGTGTAATCTGTGTAAAACTTACACAAAAAAACCCTTCCTTTAATTACATGGAAACTTTGATTTTCCTTTTATTTCAGCACAGAATATTATAACTTTATTAACAGAATCTTAAAGGTCATCAACCCTAAATCATGCATTAACAGAGGATAAAGAAAAGAATTGAAAAACCTTGAGTTATTCCAATAATAATCAGATGTTCTGTATGTAATATAATAGGACACACTGATGCATTGCATTTAATAAACCTGAGTGTATAGGAAAATCAAACTCTACATAAAGCTTAGTTACCTCACAGATTTCAGAACTGTTTTCTTGGCAGGGAGAAAACAATACTGTAGTGAAAGATACAGCAGTGCACTCACTGAAACTTCAAAAGCAATAATTTCTGTCCCCACAGTTTCACTGGAACTAGGAACCACAATATTAGCTTATGCCAAGCTATTAAAAATGTAAGCCCTCCCTCTCCCAAGCATGCTACCATCTGATTTCAATGCTCAGAATGAAATATTGGCTCCACAGCAGGCCCTTACAAAAATGAGACTGTGACCCTGCTGGGACCAGGACATCAGCATTGCTTGCTCACGGCTTCTGTCATCCCCTCTGACTACCACTGATGACACTCACATAACCCAGCTCGTCTAAACTACCCCAAACCACCCCCAAAAATCTGAAATTAAGTCTAAGAAATGTTTCTCCAAGGTATCCTTCCTCTTATTCCCCATTACACCAACATTATTTTCTGTTTTAATTGTATTGTTTTCTTAGAGTCTGGGTAATTGAATCAAGTGTGGGTCATAGCATTGCTTCTAACCCAGGCTTGAAATCATTTAGAGGAGGGATCATTTAATGGATCATTGCTTGCCAACTTGATATAGCATTGCTTGCATTGCAAACCAGTTGTGTATCTTGTTACACAGCTGATGGTCTTGTAACCATGCTGCTGTATCAACTGAAATTTATGGCTCTGCTTAAGATTTACTTTGGGAGTGATTTATTTTGTTTTCAAGAGTAATTTGTATTCTAAGAGGGCCTGTTCTAGTAGAAGCTGAAATCGTTCTCCAAGAAGTTTACATAAGCAAAAATAAAAATTATAATGACAGTCTGTAATTTTCATGGATGAACTTTTAATAGAAGTGGTCTGGTAAACAGCGACAATTTGTGTTCGCTTGTAGAATTAAATCACTTGATATGTTGATTGTATTGAATTAGTCACCTGTATAAGTCATGGGTCTTGACTATTGAATTTTTTTAAAAGGTCTTTATTGATTTTTAAGGAGAAAATGTATTTAAAAGGTGGCTCACTGTTGTAATTCTACTCATTATAAAGTGCTAAATAGCTGAAGGGGACAAAAATAGTATTTGGGAAAAGAGAATCTATTTTTAACTAATTAGCTTTGAATCATTTGTCTAGCTAATCCATGTTCTCAATCTATGGCAGTGTTTGGAAGGTAATTGAAAACCAGTTTTCTGATAAATGTGGTGACTGCCCTAAGTAGAAGAGATTCCAGTACTCAGGAAAGAGAACAGAAACAGCTGCAAACAGCAACTGCAGGACTGGGGCACGACTGGTGTCCGAGCAGTCACTGAGATATCAGTGTGTGCACACCAGATTAGTGCACACACGCCTTGAACTGAAAATATACACCTGGTCAATATGGGAACAAAAATCCCCCCCAAACCAAATATTTCTTCTCATTTGAATTAGTATTTATCCTGCCTAGTGTTCGTAATTGGAAGATTTCTGTCATGATCTAAGTGTTATTGGAGTTTCAGCACTTAAATTCCTTCTTTACTTTGCCTATATAATTAAGCTGTGTAAGAGCAGGCAGATGAGATTCCTGGTTGTGTGGGAGGGGGGGGTGTTGGGTTTTTTGTTTGGGTTTTTTGTTTGATTTGCATTTTTTAAATTTTTTCTTTTTAATTTAAAGACAATCAATATTGGGATCCTGGGACAGGATGAATAACCTATGGCTCTTAGAAATAGCATGGTACAGAGAACACCTTAAGATGCACTAACTGGCACTGAACAAATGTTGCAAGCAAATAGGCAACATAAAGCCTTTTATCAAGATAAAGCAGCTAAATAGACAATGTTCAGAAAAAGAAGTTATTTAGCAGAGAGCTGAGAATTAGATAGAAATTTAGAAAAAATACCATGCTCTGCCAAATTTCACTTGGGTCAAAACAGAAAGACAGAGCTAAGGAGATGAGGCAAACCTACCTGCAAACACGACTGAAAGAACCCAGCGTATTTCTTTCAAATTTTACCTTATCAAACTCGGTTTTTTTTCAATTCCTGAACTCTTCCTGTGTCATTCCTTTGTTCCTCAGAAATCCTTAAAAATTTATTCTTATAGTAGATTTTTTTAAATAAGAATCTGGTGAGTTAATTGGTTTCTACCATGACTTTTAAAGCCATACCAAACGTACTTGGAAACTGGGACTGTTGTAAATTGTAATGTGTAATTTCTGGAGGACTGTGCAATTTCTACAGTCACATTTCACCTCCTCTTAGACCTCTGTTATCTGAAACCTTGTCTTGATGAACCCACCAAGTTTGGTGTGTTTCTGAAAAGCCATGGCTGAGCAGTGGTTTGTTTTCAGCACCAAGGGATACAGCCTGCAAACAAAGATAATGTCCCAATGCACTGGGCCCATCTCACGTAGAAAAATCTGTCTCTCACTCGGCATTCCTTTGTTCCAATGTGTGTGCAGTCTCTTAATGCTTTAAAAAAAAAGCAGGAACATAACAGCAATTAGTTTTGGAGCTTTGGATCTTGTAATTGTTGCTGGAATCTCCACAAAAACTGCTGTGCAATTTCCTGATTAGAAGCACTCTGTAAAAGATTCTAATTGTTGTTTTTTCCCACAAAGAAAAAGAAAACTGAGTAGATATATTTTTACTTATCTGCTAAGATAAAGCAAATGTTTTTGAGAAAGAGTATCAAATCAACTCCACATTAACATCAGAAGACACAAAACAAACAAGCAGCATTTACTTAATTTTATTTGTATTTTTATACATCATGCAGACTAGTCAGTCATATTATGTCACCTCACTTAAAATAAATGTACAATGCCTGTAAATAATTCCTTAAGTTCCACAAGGCCATTAAAATATAGCTGTACAGCAGTAAATGAAACAAAGTAAACACTCCAAGATTTTGGTTCTATCTCTACTACTCCATGAAAACTGCCACCCCAATTTTTAAATAGGAGAATTTTAATGTTTCTGCATCCCTTACGTTTATCTACTGTTCTGCTAGTTCTTCAGAACTACAGATTTCTGCAGAACTATATATTTATTATACCACTGAATTAAACAGGAGTCAGGACCGCAAAGAAAAGAATAGCAATACTGAAGTGCTTTTTTCTCCTTCCTGTGATGTTCCCCCAAATAAATATTTGCCTTCCTTGTCCTTTGAAAGATGCTGATGTTTGGAAAATTAGCTCCTACAATCTAAGCTGCTATGAACAAGATTGAAAAATCCACACTAGTCATGCTCCATTTTGATCAAGCCCCACTGAAGTTAATGGAGTTATGCTTGTTAGGGTATTTCAATGAAAAATGTTTCACCAGATACCCTGAAAGCAAAAATATTTCTTTTGCAAGGTATTAGTGTTGATATATTCAGCCAATCTATTTTTCTTGGAGTGAAGCGACTATTATTACATTATTCTGTGTTTTCCCCAGGGACACCAAAGTTTTTCTTTTTAGGTCCTGAGGGATCCATTCAAGTACAACAAAATAAGCAGCAGTAGGGCTTTAAATTTAAGTCTAAAGTAATTGGGTTGTGAGCACAACCTGCCAAAGAGAGGCTGTATGGAGATTTTCTCCTTTGGGCATGCTCCTGCCACAATTCTGGTTTTCCCCCAGGAGTTATTTCTACTCCAACACCTGCAAGGACCCCGCAGGGCTAAAGAACGCTGCAGTGCTTCTGAAGATCATATGTTCTGTGAAATTCTTCCAGTTGAAGTTGTCTCAAGTTCTCTCTTTGGGAGCAGAAAATAAGACATTTTAGTGTCTTAGGAACTTCCAAGACAGGACGAGACAGTTCTTGTTCCATGTTCAAGTTCAGATGAATAATCTGCCTTTTCTTTCTGCCTCCATGGTGAAATTGCTCCTAGTGAGAGCTTTGGTTTTAAGTTTGGGACTTGTTTTGTTATTTTTAATTTTGTTTGAGGGGTTGTTAATTATTTAATTATTATTTGGTTAGTTGGTTTGTTCTCTGGTCTGGTTTTTTGTTTGTTTTATTCAGAAGAAATGTCAGTCATTAGCCCTATGATTCAGGAGCCACTTGAATAATAAGAGATTGTATTATTTTGGCATTTTTATTGAGCAGGATCTCTCAGCACGCAGCAGGCAGATTAATGTCACTGGCCATCATTTAAGTACTCATGCCCTCTTTGATTCATTCCCCGAAGTGGTAGAATTGATATTAACTTTTAAGAACTGGACAGTAAGATAAACGATTTTGGTTTTGTTTTACCTTGAAATAAGAAAAAGGTCAGAAATAATTTATCTTGGCATGACAGAATCTGACCAGGCAAACAGAACTTCCTGACAATTTGCTTAGGGGAAACTCTCATTGCCTCCAAGCTGTAACACCTGGATGTTGACCCTTGAAGCTCTCTCCTCAGCTCTGCTTCTTTTTAAATTCTCTTTGGTGTGCACTGATTTAGAGGGAGTAAAAGGTGACTGAGCACAACACTATTTTTGAGAGAGGCAGAGACATTGGCTATTTCCCTCTGGTTCAGTCTTCTCATCCTGTGCAGCATAGAGAGGACTTGGGTCTGCTCTGATGTTTGGACTTGTTGGACAAACTACAAAGCAGCACCACAACACCCTGTGCACTGCAGGATCACCCTCTCCAGATCTTCCATCCTGTGTTCAAAAATGACAGTCTACTTCCTTTTAATTTTTTTTTCTTTTGTTTTTCCATAAAAATTTGCCAGAAAATTGTCATGAATGAGTCTGGTTTTGTGAGAAGAGTCACAGTACACTCCCAACTTTTTAATGATTTCGATTATTTACTAGAACTGAGGGAAAACCTGACAGCCTGTCACAGACAATGCTAGTGAAGTTGTTTAAATCATCTCTAGGCATGTTCTAATTTAGCTCATTATTAATTTCCTGCCAGGAAATCACTGCCCTAAACCTCTCTAATTCAGACATAAGTCATTCTAAACTCTCACACAGACAGCTGATTGAACCCAAGACTTTTGTCTCATTACAAAGCCCAGACGCTTTCAGGCAAAAGACTGTTCTAGGCATTTAATATTTTGAAACAAAATGTACTGTATAATTAATTGAGTATGAAATGCGTCGTTCATCACAGAATTAGTTTATCTTTTCAAGAGTTTTCTGGCTGTATGCAATCGTTCACATTTCACAAACTGCTGTAGGTTTATGAATTTTCACTTTTGATACAATTGAGTTCTAACTGTGTTTGCAAAATGAATACAGAATGTTATCTAGAGGCAAACTGAGTGAAACCTCTCTTGTTCTATCTGGTAAAATAGAATGTTAGGTCATTAATCACCTTCTTCTTCATCACTTCTCATTTTTTCCAGCCAATGATTTGTATTCCAGCCATGTGGGGGATACTAGCAGAGAACAAATAAATCTGAACTGACAAAGCAGAAAGTATTTCCTAATTATTTAGACTGCTGAAGAGAGCTAGAAAACAGAGACAAAGAAAACCCCCAAAAGGATTACTTTGTGAATCATTTTGTTTGCTGGGCATGAGATATGCCTATTATATTAACTTCAGTTATCAATTTTCTTAAAATACAAGGAAATGGAGACAGGGGTGACACCAAAGGGAAGGTACCTGAGCGCCAACTCATTGCACTTGAGAAAAGCGACCCTCTGCGTGCCCAGTATCAGTGTGTCTGCTTTGGCATCATTTGAAATAGAAGGAAATTTGGTCAAATTCTCACCCATTTTCTGCTTTCTTGTATTGGCCAAATAATAGACTGAGAAAACACTGCTGTATGACACTGCTCTCTGTTTCACCCCTCTTTTTGAATTGCTAGAAAACAACTGACCACAGCTAGAACTGGATTGTGCTTTCCAGCCTTCAGCCTGTCTTACCAGACCGTGTGGATGTGTGGGGGATTTAGACACCTTTTTTCCCCTTCCCTAATACCCCCTTTACTGAAACCTGTGCTTCCTCATCAATACCAAAAGAGCAAATGATACCCAAAACTGTAACAGCAGTCCCCTCATGAGGACTGAATTCCTGTATTCCCATACCTTACTTTTATCTACTGTTCTGCTATTTCTTCAGAATTACAGATTTCTACAGAACTATACATCTATTATACCACCATATTAAACAGAAGTCAGGACCAGAGCACTTGGGATCACATGTAATAAAAAATACCATGTGCCAGCTACTGAGGTACAATGACAATATGAATTTGTCTCTGCTGCTACTTTGCACAAGAAATACTGAAGAACTTTCTTTAACCAGGACTTACATGCCCCAGAGAAACTGTGTGCTCTTCTTTCAGACAGAGCCTTTGTTACGAAAGGAGTGACGGCTGTAGGGGAAAAGCCTGCAGAATAAATAACATTTTATACTCCACTAGGTGCTATAATAACACCCTATAGTCTTTCAGGAGATCTTGCTGGTGGATTTGTGCTATTTTGATGATAGCTGTCGATTCACAGTTCCTCAGACCAATTGACAATAGGGCTCCTACTGTGTTGTATAAAGCATGCACTTTAGCTTTAAAAGCTCAAACCTTTAATCAAATTCAAAATGCCAGAGTAGAAATTTCAAATCACTGTCAGTATAACTTCGCTCACATCTTCAAGTCTGGCAGTCTCAAAAATGCTTTCTCAACTATATGGTATCAAATGGAATTTGCTTAAACACAGTGGTGAGAATTTTTAATGAGGGACAATTTGTGTTGCTTTATTTCTCTATTCACATGGAGAGCAGTATGTTGAGCCATGTTTTCACCAGTTTTGCTTCTTCCAGTTAAAGCCTTAAACTGTCTTAATCTTCACCATTCTGATTTCACTGCCAGAACAGCTTTTTAAAGGATTTTTTAAAATTAAATAGACTGGCTGATAAAATGATACTAAAAAATCCTGAAAACTGCTATCTGATGTTCAGCTTTTGAGTTACTCATGACTAGCACTGTATTGTACGACAAAATCTTTAATGGCCAATCTTTAACACTTTTCCCCAACAAAACAGACTTCATCTAGCAAAAAAAAACGAGATTTCCAAACTCCACACTTCTACTTTTCATTCAGAACCCAAACCCCATATGATAATACATGTTCCTATCATCATTATCAATCAGAGAAATCCAACTAGCACTGAGCCAATGGATACTGGTGTTTAGAGGTCATTTTCTTTGCACTGCTGTTGCAGTATCCCTCTGCCAGAGGGGAGGACATCATGCATATGGCAATAAGTTCTCCTGCAAGTGTTACCAATTTCTGAGAAACAGCCATAAAACCATTATCCTGAAAATATGATGGAACCACTATGGCCCCAGACCTGGAATAACTAGGTTTGTGGCTCAGCCTGATTTCAGGAGTAGCCCCAAATCTTTATCAAGACTTACTTTTCCCTCAGCATTCCAGTTTCCATGACAAAATCAGGGACCTCTGAGAGATGTAATGAGATCAGCTAAAAGGAACAACAACCAGTTCAGGTGCAATTGCCAGTCTCAGAGGCTTCCCACTGAAATCCACATGGTCATTAATTGGTATTCCTCAATGTGCCTGGGATAAGTGACTCATCCCATTCTTTACACCCATGCAAAAGAGTAAACTCCCAAGCTGAAACTCCTAGCTGGGTTCAGCACTAGATTTTTGCAGTCGGGATTGGGTGTTATATTACAGCTGCCAGAGCCCAGCTGCGGTGGCTCCTCTGAAATACAGTTTCAAGCAAAAACTTAAATCCACTGCTCACCTAAAGTACAAACCTCTCATAACAGCATTATATAACAAACATAAACCTCTCAGTGCACCAATGTAATTCACAGGTGGTACTAAATTAAAAATTCTAAACACTATGAGGGTAGAGACAACACGACAGAGTACCCAAGATTAAAATTTTCAGAAAATAATTAAAGGAAGAACATCAAAGAATGCAAACAAACCATAAGAGAAAAGAAACTGAAAGATGAAGATCCAAGATGTGATATTGAAAGATAGAAAGGAATAATATATGCAGACATTAATTAATGATGTAGCTAGAAAAAACCCCAAAAGGTGCTTGATACACCTTTTAAGGTGCAAAAGAGGCAAAACAATGATATGGAAATGCCATGATGAAATCCTGTTTTCTGAAGTTACAAAACAGAGTTTCAAAAAAAAGTATTTACATAAAAAACACTGAAAGAACCACAGCAAGGGATTCACCAAAAAAGACTAAAGAAAGCAATTACCAAGTAACAGCACAGCAACAACCCACAAAAAAAGTCAAAGAAGTTAATGCAAGGAAAAATAATTACTTACTGTGTTACACAAAAATTAATGAAATAAAACCAGAATCAGCCTTCAGGGAAGGCTGAATTTTAGGAAACAACTCTGAAAGTGAGTTTACTAGAAAGCTTAGCAATGCTGCAAAGGGCACATTGAAATCAGCCCATCAACTGGGACTTAAATGTGAAATATACACGTCAGTGGCGTTTCCAGTATATTACTGAATCTATTTTGAGAGCTATATGGAAATATCTGGTGAACAAGTGAATCTATATCCCATTTAATGAATTTTATCTTTAAGTGAATAGTCAAGGATCAATTATTTCTGAACAATTTGTAGGTAAAGATAACTTAATGAATATGCATGCAAATACAGAGTGGCAAATACTCTGATGAATATGCAAAACACATGAAGTGTTCACAAGTATTCCCTGAAAACTTTTAATTAGGTACTCATCCAATCAAAGAACAGAAACACCACTTAATTATGAGATCCCAAACTGCAAATTACAATCACAATATGGAATAATCCCTGCACTCCTTCTGTATGCTAAAATAAAATAGTTCAAGGAAAAGTGACACCAAATTAAGATCCATTTACAGATAACTCTGGAATCTGATAGATTGATGATTTAAAAAAAAATTGCATTTGTCTTTTTTTTTTTCCTCTTTACTGACAAAAATACCCCTCCTTTTTTTTGTGTCAAAGCTCCTTAGCATTTCTCTACCTCAGCAGAAAGCCATGCAGACCAGGTGTTGCCTGGCATTTCTGAGCCCAGGAAACCCTGGCCCAAAGCTCTCCTGCAGCAGCACTCAGGAGACAGCACGTATGCAGGGGCTCAGCCAGGTCCTGCTCTGGCTGCCACTCCAGTAAATTTGAGACAGATTATGTCACTTGCTCTGTTATTGAAGAGCACAATCAACTCCAAATGTTTATTTCAGGGGACAAACTAATAAATCACAGTAGCTTCAGATGACCATTAAGCTTGTCAAGATTTCACTATCTGACTTACATTTCTTGTGACTTGGCTCCACACAGGAATTATAATGATGGCCACATAATGTAATGCCAGGCTGACCTTTCCAGTCAGGAAAGGCTTCCCAGTAAACATTGAGATGACCTAACCTCTAAAGAAGACAACAAAACCAAAAGGAATATGGGCTCAGGGCAGGTGATGGGTGCTGTGGAACAGGATCCAGGCAATGCTGTGTGCACTGCCCATGCTGGGGATCTGACTGAAAGCTGGCACTGCAGTTTATTGCCATTTTCCATAAAATTACATGGTTTACACATGCTGCATCCTGACATGGGTTCAGAGGGCCGGCAGAGGAGCACTGAGATAACCTTTTAATGAGCAACACAACCATCAGGAAAAGAATGAAAATCTGAGCTCTTATAATTGCTAGTTTCATGGTGCATAAGATATGAAACACGAGATTAGAAGGATAACAGCAAGCTTGATGTAAACAATAGCATTGCCAAGGACAACAAGCTCACCAAACCTTTAGAAAACCAGACCCCCCTCCCCTTGCTGGGGCTTTGGTGGAACAGCTCCACAGAAGGTGAACTCACACTTCAGCTCCCAAACCATGGTGGGACAATGATGAGAAACAAAGGTGACAATGCTCCCATGGCAGGGCAGAGCCAGTCCCTCCTTGGCAGCTCCTGGGGCACCACTCCCTTTCCTGGGAAGAGCAGAGCCAGGCAGCCTCTCTCCAGAGCAGGGAATGTACTGGGACTCAGGGCAGGCCATGTCCAGGTAAAATACAGCCACTAGATGTGTTCCAGGAAATGCTAAATTGGCCATTTGTCAGAGATTTCTTGTCTGAATAGGTCAATTTCATTGTATGACAGTGATGAGTGAGGAAAGGAATGCCATGTTCTTTCTGAGGGGGGATTTAAGGTCAGTCCTGCTACACTGCATTCAGTGATATGTGCTTGTAAGTCTTATAAAGTAAGAGCAAAAATGAAGTCATATAACATACAAAGCCATCCTGCACCATGCAAGCTCTGCTTTGCTTCCTCCATCCCTCCTTCCACACCCTGACCCAGGAAAGGCAGCACACAGCCACCAAAATCCTCAAATGGAACAGGGACAAGGAAAACTAATTTTCCTCATGAACCCCAGGCCTTCCCATGGCTTCCATGAAACAGGAATAAATCAGAGATGTTTTTTTCACTCTTACATAGAAAAATAATTACCTTAATGAATATTGTGTTGTGCATTTATATTATAACTATTTTTGACTATCACTTCAGGATCTTTCTGTTGTCTGAAAAAACCCTGGTGATTGAGTTTGGGTTTGTCTGGTTTTTGTTTCTATTTACACAGTAAAAAGCAGTTGCCAAGCAGAACATAATAAATCGGAATTCTGACATAATAAATAGATAATGTATTGTAATTGGATTATTTGTAGGCTGTCTCAGCAGAAATTTGCATAATACTCAGAAAGATTGCTGCAAATACTGAAAATAAGCAGCAGAGCTAATTAAGGGGTTTGTTTACATGTATCTTCCTGAAAACATAGTCAAGAAGGAATTAAAAGTATATTCTCTCTTTAGTTTTCAGGGGAGATTGCCACAAGGTTAAAGAATTGATGGCTCTCATAACTACTCTTTTCTATCAAAACCAAAATTTAAACCTCCATCACTTGCATGGAAAGTATAATGCACCCAATTCCAGCAGCAAGGACTGAAACTTACTGTAGTGGATAGACATGTATCAACAGATCAATAGACATCTGTGTTCATGCAGATAATCACTGAATTAAACCAGGGAAGTCTATTCAGTTGTCATCCTGGCACATACCAAAGAGGAATTGGTCTTTGGGCCTTCAAATGCTCATGGTCTGTAACCTAAAGTGTGATTTCTGATACCATTTTTTCTTGTTTGGATGTCTGGTTTCACAGATGAACACTGCAATAAATGTGCAAGAATAATTAGACTTGAGAAAGGCCTCAAGATACCACTGTAACACTTGCAGGCCTTTAAAGAAAACAAAATGTTGACTCTAGTTTGGGGTATTTTTGTCTTTCAAAACCAGAATGAAATACAATGAAACAAACTAAAAATATTAGTGATGATGTAATTAGTCATAAACCTTGACCCAGAACGCCAGATTTCCCAAAGAAGGAATCTTCTGGCATTTTGGAGGTTGCCTTTGGACTCAGTTGGGAAATAATTATACATAACTCCTAATCAAAACAGCACAGATTATCACAATGATGTCTGATTTGGTTGGTTCTTCAGACTTGCAGGGAGAATTAAAGTGTAGGCACAAACTTTAAAAAAGAACCACTGACTTAAAGGTGTTTAGTTTTGTTGTATTATAGAGCTGGTTTCTGTCTGCAGCTGTGGGCACTTACCTAGAGAGTTTTTGCAGGGGAAGTTTTGCAGTTTTGTGCCAGGGAAGGTTTAGGTTGATATAAGGAAAAAATTCTTCAGTGAAAGGATGGTAAAGCCTTGAAAGAGACTATGTACGGCAGATGTGGCATCACTATTTTTGGGGATAAATGCAAAAATGTGGCCCTTGGGTCATGGTTTAGAAGTGGGTTTGGCAGTGCTGGATCAATGGTTGGACTTGATGTCCTTAAAGGTCTTTTTCAACCTAACAATTCTATGATTCTGTGATTCTATCTCTCATCAAAATTTTGTCCCACCAGTATCCAGTTTCAGTATAGTCTCTAGAGGGGAAAACGGTGTTAAATAGGATTAAAAGTTAATGAAATATTTTATGACAATATTTTACCATAGCAACAGAAAGTTAGATCTAAGCATTGTATAAATATTAATATAACTCTCCTCATCTCAATCATTGAAGGACTTGGGGAAACTGTGTGGAGGGGGAAGAATCTCATTTTTATGGTTCTACAATTCAAATGTGAAAGAGGAAGAGAGATTAGGTTATAAAAATAAGGTGCTGCTAACTTGCCTAATGGCCTGTAATCTGCTGGAAGTACAGCTGCACTGGGCTTTTAAACAGGTGCTCTGATTATAGAGCATAACAAACATGTTAGGCTTTGTAGTGCATTTAATACCTTATAAACAGCCAGGCTAATTTAGGCAAGGCTAATGGCTCAGCTCGGATGGTACTCATGTAAAAGGTGTGTGATTATATCTGTGTACATTAAAGTGACAATTTCGGTGCTCTGAGCTCCCACCTTGCACATCTCAGAGCAGAGGCTGCAGCAAATTCCCACTCAGTGCAGTGGGAGATCCAGCTGCTCCTGCCTCTGATCGCTGCGTTTATTTTGTGATCCTGTGGTTGTGCAATCTTCCAGACAGGAAAGAAGTTGAAAATGAGCTTGGTGTCTTGAGAGAGTCTGCTGTCATTTATAGTTGTTCCCTCTCCAGAAACCTGTGACTGTGGTTTTTCCAAGTGCAAACCTAGCAAGTGTGATGTCCCAACTGGCCCCTGTGCTTTGTATTTTCTGAGGTTCACTTTATCAGGATGCTCCAAGCCTCTGCTAACTTGAGACTAAGAGGTTATGATCCCAAACAGGAAATAAACATCTAAAAGGGTGAATGAAGACTAATTCTACTGTGATATAAACTATCAGGGTATTTTTGTGTGTGTGAAAGAAAGCAGAATCAAGAACTCAGTGTAGGTTCCCAGCACCACTGGTCTTGTTTGGGGTGCAGATCATTGGGTTGTTCACACCTTCAACACTGACCAGATGCTCAGTCTGAGGCATCAGTACCCATCTCTGCCCCTGGAGCACACCTGGGATAGACAGCCCGCATGTGGACCCACTCATCTGGCTCTGCTTTGTGCTGTCCAAGTAACACTTTATGCCTGTAGCTACAGCCATGCTCCCTGTGGGCATAAAAATGAGGTGTTTAAATATTTTATTAACTAGATCATAAAGCCAGCATCCACGGGGGTGATCCTACCTGAGGCACTGAGATCACTGCCCTGCTCTGCTCTTCAGCTGCTCCTGAGCTAATTAATCCTTCTGAGGGGTCAGCCCAGCCACAAGAGAGAGGAGGGGTTGGTTCAGGGCAGATCATAAGGCAATAGCAGGTTTGCGGGTACAGAGGGGAGAGGGCAGGAGAGGTAAATGTTCCATAGGAATTACAGTGAATGATTCCCAAAGTGCAGCTGGAGCCCCACGATTGCTGCAGTGCCTGTGGGTACCCGTATGGTGCACCGTTGTAGCTTTGGGATTTGTAAATAACTATACACTTTAAATTTTGCTTTTTAAATGAGATTTTATTTTTAATCACTGTTGGATTTTTTTTTGTCATAATGAATCTGTAGACCTTAGATGAAATTCAATTTAAATGTAATAATAACTTTCAGTGTACTTTTTCAAGTTCATAACACAGTCAGAAATGTTTAAGTGACTCAGATATTTTTTCAGGGTCTGGAAGTTTTTTTAACAACAGACAGATTTAAGTTTTAATATTTATGCTCAGTTAAATTTTGACACCTACAATATGCAAAACTGATGTGACCTTTTAGGCTTTCTGTTTTGTTTTTATATTAATTGCTGCTGTTCTTTCGAGCATCTGTTTGGTGGCATACTGTGGAGGTATAATAAGTAATAATACTTATTATTAGATTGTTTATTTTAAAAATAATGATATAACAGATATGCCATTGTTAGTGGAAAAGCAAAATATCAAAAAATAGCATAAAACCTGGCAGCTCAAATACATCTTTGTGGGAGGCATCTTAGTGAATCCATTCCTTACTCCACTTGCTCCACTAAAGAAGAAAAGTAGGGGTTTTTTATAGCCACACTAATGCCACATGAGCCATTCTGATTAAAAAAATTAGTGTTTCAGATCTGATGCCAACATCCAAAAGAACAGTAAAATTAAAATATGCCACATCTTCAGTGTGGCATCTCCCATTTAAGGAGGAATACTGTAAAAGAAAGAGATTAACCCTCTCATGATGTAAAAATTCAAAGGTTAAGCCCAAAGCTTTTAAAGCAAGCACACACACGGTGGCTTAATCCAGAAAACATTTTCTCGTGGAGAATCCCAGAGTTGCAAAGACTCTATCTCAGCCCAATTAAGTTCCTTGAACTCTGGCTCTCTGTGGATGTACATAAATCTCCCTAAAATCCTATAGTAAACCAAGAGCAGGGTATCTGCTGTTCTAATGACTGAATGATTTAAGTTGTGTTTCTTCCCACCTAGCACAGCGCAACACTCATTCCCAGTGCTGTATCACTCTGTAGCATATTCCATCGTGGATACACCACTCAGGATCACTTTAGATTTTATGTGTGCTTCATTATGCAATCCTAAAAGCCTAAAATGTGATATAATGGAACATTTAGCTCAAAGATAAGGAAAACAGCATGCTGCACTTTGCAGCCATTTGATATCCTGACAGGAAAGGGAACTGACACATGATAAAGGAAGAAATAGTGCTAGCAGTGAGTTATGGCTTGTGGGGATTCAGTCATGCATTATTAAACTGCTATCATGACACAGTTCACTCTGCAATTGGCCAGGCCACCATTTTGCATTCCTTCAAACAGACTGGTTTCCTGTGCAAGGAGCTGAGGGGAGCCAATGAAATGAAAATACACGTGCAAATGGTAGGCAAGAGGATGAAATAACAAACCCAAGGGCAAATGTGCACATCCTGTCAATTCCCAGACCATAAGGAAAATAAAATATTCAAGCATTATGGTGATTCATAATGTATAGAAGGCAGTTAATGTAAACCAGTTGTGGTGGTCCTCTATCACACAGGACATAGAACTGCCCCAAATTATGTTTTCTTTCTTTCAAGACTTCTATGAAAAACAATTTTTAAAACATACATTGAGGGAAAATCCAATGCTGTCTATGATAAATCACATTCTGGTTAGTTATCCTCACTGTCATGACCATAATTCTGTAACATGCTCTTTGATTAACAAAACTGCTTGAGTACCTGTGTTCCTTCTGATAAATATATTTTCTATTTCTTCCACTGTTCCCATAGCTACAAAACTCCCTTCCATTTATTAACACCCAAAAGTTCAGACAAAGCAATAAGCTGATTAATGACATGCAAAGGGGAAACTCAATAACATGAATCCAGGAGGTGCAAAGAAGGGCTCTACCATAGAGTCAGGGTTTCAGAGCAAAAATCAGAGGGGAAAAAAAAAAAAGGGCAAAAAAAGTTTAGCTAACACCTGTTCAAAATAATACAGAACACTAATAATAGGAAACTCTTTTCTTGATTAATTTGTCAAGCAGGCATCTTTGCACAGACTATCTGAGGTTTTGTAGCATTAATCTGAGTTGCTGCTGATAAAATGAGAATATGTGAGGTTTCACAACAAGAACATAAATTCTAATTATCAACCAAAGAGAAGAAAGAATTAATTCAGTAGGTTATATACACCAGAAGAATGCTGCAGTTGTGGATGTTGAAGTAATAAATATTATAAATATTTCTTACGTTTTCATAGTCTCCACGTGCCAGTAGCTAAACAAGGTTGAGAAAGAAGAATCAATATTAAATTACACTCTTTGCAAACATTAATAAATATTTTTGTTACTTCTACAGCCCCTATATGAGAACCCAGACTAATAAATCAAAGCCTGTTCCATTTTTCCTTTTGGCTCTCACGCAGGCAAAAGCAGGCAGAGACATTAAAATGGGTGGTTGGGAAGTTTCCTTTCCATTTAGTTATCTGTCCTTTCACTGTTTCCCTGACAGTGCTACTATTTTCATTTTGATACACAACACATTAGTCCAGTTGGAGTTATGTCACTTACGGAGTACTAGCTCTGGAAACAGAGCACAACTGCATGTGGCAGTGACTCCTCAGGATAAACAAGTTAAAAATGGAAATACTCCCATCTGGAGGGCTTCATCCAGGGCAGAAATTGTATCTGTGGTAGGATATATGCAGGTAATTCCAGACAAATCCATAGGAGGTCCTGGTGCTCTTCAAGGTACATGAAGGAAGGAGAAGTATTGGAAAGAGGGTGGAAAGAATTCTAAAATTTGGTTGTATTTTATGGAGAAGTTTTCTTAGATGAAAAAACGAAAGAAAATTATATAGTTTTTACTATACTAGAGCTATGTTTAAAAATATCAAGCCAGATATACATAAAATGATATTAAATCGGAAAATTAAGAATATTTGGACCCCATTCTATCCTGCATTAGTGTTTGTGAGGGCCAGAAGCTCAGGACCAGGCTTTGAATTTGATATGACTTATTATTTTTCTATATTACTCTCTTTAAGAAGGAAGAGAGTGGGTGGGTAGGGAAAGGATGAGACGAAAGAGTTTTTCTTTGTTGCTGTGTTAATTATCTTGAATTTCTAGCAGGTTGTCTGGCAGAGAAAAATAAGTTTTCTAGTATATTTATTATATTTTTCACCCATTGTTGCAGCAGGAAAGAATTTTCAGTTTGAAGGGTTAAAGAGGAACCCTTTTCACTCCTGCTTAAATAGCTGAATGATGCTAATGGCAAAAAATCTTTCCTTCTGCTGCATAGCTGCCCATGTTTTGCACACCTTTTTTCCCAGATAATGGGACAAACAAATATTAGTGCTTGCATTCCACCATAACAGCAAACCTCTTCTCATGCTCCAGCCTGCTTGTTTTCTTACAGTCCTTGGAGGGGGAAAGGAGAGGGGAAGATTTGAAGAAATAAAACCTGAAATATCATTGTTCTGCAGAACACAAGCATTATGTGGGATATGTGAATGTGTGAAGAGGCAGTTAATATTGTGGTTCTTTGCAACAAATACTGTGCTTAAAGGTCATTCCTGACAGGGGCTTTGAGAGCATCTGTTGCTAGGAACACACAGCCTGAATCTCATTACTGAAAACTATTTGAGTGACAATCATCACAATCCTTCACTATTCATTATCTTCTCTGCCTTGCAAGAGATCTGTACCCTCTCTCCCTCATTCCTGTTACCCAACAAATATGCCAGACGTTTTTCAGTTTGACAATGGTGACCTCAAAATCACCTATTTCAGGGATTATTTTATTTCTGTTTTGCACTGCCAAGTGGAATACTTGTTATCTTGAAGCAAATTATTAAGGAGATATTCCCCATGAATATTCTAGCCACTGAGCCTAATGAAGAGGTGATGTAGTTCAAACATTCTGACCAAATAGTTTCATTTAAGCAAACTGCAGTTTGAATGCTTCCTCAGTGTCTCGAGAATGACAATATTAACTACATTTGCATCTTCCCTTGAAGTTGGCTTCCCATTCAGTTTAGAAATCCCCATGCAGTACAGAATGGAAATACTGGCTATGGAGAGAAAAGGTGTGTGTATGTAAACCTCTCAAAGGTCTACATTGCCTTAATTTGTAGGGAGAAAGAATTAAGAATTTTTAAAATCTGACTGAAAAGAAAATTTTATGAAGAAAAAAAAATTTAAAAATCAAGGACTGATTCGCATTCTTTCATTTATTAAATGATGCAGGCTTATCTTTTATTGCAAGCATATGTTTTAATTCTTTAACATATTTAGCAATATTTATCTTAATTTAAAAGCCTTTAAATTCTCCATACCAAAATACAGCTTCCAGAAAAATGTGATGCAATAGCATCAGCATACATCTCTCTTGGTGTTATGGATTTTGCCAGTTCTGCTTCTATTCTTCCCTTAGAAGTACTGGAAACATCATCTCTTCATCCAACAATGAAAATTGGCTAAAAATTCTGGCAAAAAATTTTCACTTCTCCTGGAACATGAGGGCCAACCAGTTCTGCGATTAACTTGGAAATGTTAAGTCTAGGAATGACTGTATAAACACTCAGGTGGGCATGAGGAAAAGCAATGCCTGTGAGCTGCCCCTGCAATGGCACTGACCCTTAAAGCTGGTCCTGTGCAGGAGCTCTTTGCAGCACCTGAACACACAGCATGGTCAACAGGAGTTATGAATCTCTGAGCAGGATTTTGGAAATCTGGCTCCTCTCATAGGAACTAGAAGTTTCCTTTGAGTACAAAGGCAGTGAATGAATTGAAACATAAATATTGTGAACCACAAAAACACCCTGAGATGTAGAACAGATTTAAATGCTGGTGTCTTGCAATCTACACCTCAAACCAGATTACCAATAGACTGCACAAATCTGTGTTGAGACTTACATGTCTGTCATGTTTTATTTTTGTTAGTTTTATGTCATATTTTGTGTTGTTTGTACCAGTGCAGGGATGATATTTAATAACTTAAATTTGCTGCATCTAAAATGGTAGTCTGAGTTTCTAGCAGCTAACATATAGGAAATATTGGGACTTTAAATATTCTGATATTTGTTATAAAAACCCAAAATTGTATACCTAATAGAGATTTTTCTTCTCCCATAAACACTTAAGGTATACATTCACATATAGCACTTTAAAAAAACCCAGGATAAAAGTCCAGTAGTGTCAGTAGTATTGCTTATCTATTAATCTACTGACTGTCATAGAATATACATTGCAAAACTTTGTTACTTCAGTGTTCATAACTCTTAGTTTTCTGCCACATTGCCTCCATACATCACTGAAAATTTGCTGATTTTTACTGACAAGGGCAGCAAACAGAGTTTTCCTATTTTGTTTATGATATGTGTATATGGGAACAGGATAGCCATCCTGAATTATTTAGTTTCTCAATATATGGCATATTTTTGCAAACAGCAATCAGCACATGGCAGCACAGATTTGTTCAATAATGTATTGGTTTCTCTTACATGTGCATAAAGTGCCTTCCCTAAATATTATTCTGTCCAAAGGGAAAAACATGAGAGCTCAAAACCTAAACTGCCTAACAGTGCAGACATAAATCCCTGTGGGCATATTCCCCGTTGTCTTCCTACCTGTGTCATCCTTCATCCTTTTGTAAAGTGGGTACACAGTACAATCAAGTCTGAAAAGCAGATGATTTATTCCTCTTTTCACAATGGTAAATGATGATACAAGATGCAGAACAGCAAGAATTTTGATCCTTGGTCCTTTCTAAGCCTCTTTTGTTTGCTCTGAAGTAGCAGCTGTACTTCAGGTCAGAGATTAAAGTGTATTGCAGCAGCTAGAGCAGTTGCCATAAAATGCTTTCATTTCCCAGTAGTCACTAAAGTGATCATCTATTACCAAGTATTTATGCTGTCCCTAGGAAATATCTAACATCTGAAACAAAGCAGCAGGCAAATACTGATCCTTTACTTTGGAAAAGTTGCATATGCACACTACTTCCCACTTATAAATACAATCTGTATTATGCTCTTCATTACTGGCAGAAGGTACTGTCTCAGAGCTGGTGACCACTAAATTTCTGAATGCATGAAATTCACAATTAAGCCTAGATTTTCAAGAGTACTTGGTGCATCCAGAGCTCTCTTGGAAATGCAGTGGTTTTTCAAGTGAGCTACTTCACATCTGCCAGAAACAAACATAACAGGAGTAGCAATATCCAGTGAAGAGGAAAAACTAACTTGAACTTGCACAGTCCTTCACTTGTTTAATCTTCAGAGTGATTATTTTACCTGTTTTTATTCCATCCAGTAATATGATCATCTTAAATTACTGTGAAGTAGTTATTGAAAGTACTACTTTGCAGAAAATGTTGTCATCTGAAGATATCATGTGCTATTTGTGAAGGTGGCAATGGTGTCTGAGCTGTTTATAACCTGTGGTCCTCACAATGCTGAGTCCTTGGCTGTTATCCAAGCTGCATCTGGCTCCTTTTACTTGTGGTTTTTGCACACAGAAATACTTGCTTCCATATCCAGTGAATATTGTGTGCCACTCACACACGTCCTCCTTCTGCTGTCACTGTTGAAAAATGTCATTTGTGGAGGCTCCTCTCCTCCACAGGGTAAATTGTCTTAGCTGGCTTCAAGTCTTTCTGATTTGGAAAGTAGTGTAGGAAAGGGAAAATAATTTATAAAAAAAAAGAAAAATACCAAAACTAAACAACGGTCTTGTCTTTCATTAAATCCTTTCAAAATCCTTAAAAAATCTTTTTGCTTGCTTCTGCTTTGAACTGCACAAATCCAACAGTTTTTAGTTGGGACTATACACATCCAAGATCAAAAAAAGACAGATTTTTGCCAGACTGTTTCTGGGAATAAGTTTGAGTAATCATTCTCTATGAAATTAAGGTAGGGTTTTTTGATTCTAAAATATTATAACTGAGAGTTTTTCAGGAAATTCCTCATTTTTCACAAACTGCCTGGAACAGAGAAGGAAATCACATTACTGATTAAAACCAGCAAATGTAATGAGAATCTAGTTTTCATAGAAATAATACAAGCTGTGAGAGTGGAATGAGAGAATAATATTTTTATTTGTGACTGTAGCTACACATTAATATATTAAATATTAATAAGGACTATAATAGTTATCATATTTCATATTTTTTCTAGATTTTTGCCATATCACTCTAGTTCATATAAATACCAATGAGCTGCATTGAAACTAAATTGTAAATAAAAGGAACAGCATATACCTTTTTCTTTGGAATTACTTTACTTTAAAAGATTACTACTATTTCCACATGTTCCACTTTGATTTCTGCAAATAGTGTCATTGTTAAAGAGTCAAAGACATAATCAATAAAGATATATGAATTGGCGAGAAAACATGAAAGAGCTGATTTTACACAGACAAGAGCAGAGCATTTTGCTGCCCAGCACATAAACACAACAGAGTGCCAGAAAGGGGGACTTGGAAAAAGGAATCATAAACAGTCAATGGAGTTTTTTCACTCCTGGTGGTTTTTTGGTGGTTACTTGTTCTTACTTTACTACTGAACTCATGGCTGAAACTCTTCACTTGTGAAAAGGGAAAGAAAGGGCCCTAAGAAATGGCTTCATTTGTCTCAAGGTGAGATTTACCAGCAGCAGCCAGAACCTTGCACTTGCCTGAACTTATCATTTCACCTCTGCACAGATTCCCACCATGGTTCAGCTGACAAACAGCTGCAAAGGAGCAGGAATTTATTGGATGCAAGGCAAGGTTTCTGCATCAGCTGCAAATACCAAGTTGCAGGCGCAAGAAAAGCTTTGTATATGGACCTGCACTGTGCAACACAGACAGATTTATAGCGATGCAGGTAATGAGGGGTGACTGTCCTGGCTGCTCGGTGTGCTGCCTGTACAAAGCTCTGTGGGCTGCATTTTGCTTTCACTACAACACCCACATCTCACTTCTGTTGTTCCTTGCTGAATGGAGAAACCCACCTGTTGTGCAAAGAAGCGAAAGCTGTCAAAATACCAGTGAATGCTTGTGCTCTGAGCTGGACTGCACCTCCTCTGTCTTAAACAT
Source organism: Arremon aurantiirostris (assembly GCA_035583995.1). Lineage (NCBI taxonomy): Eukaryota > Metazoa > Chordata > Aves > Passeriformes > Passerellidae > Arremon > Arremon aurantiirostris. The sequence continues at coordinate 29,600,975 of JAXCLO010000280.1, read as the reverse complement.
GGACAAGGCAACTTCATTGACAGAGGTCCAATATTTGACAGCACCTTGGAACACAGAATCAGAGAATTTATTTGGGTTAGAAGAGACCTCCATGACTACTGAGTTCAACTGTTTACCCAGCACTGCCAAGCCCACCACTAAACCTGTCCCTAAGGGCCACATCTACGTCTTTTAAATACCTTCAGGGATGGTGACTCCACCACTTCTCTGGGCAGATTGTTCCAGTGCACAGGAAGAAAAATACACATTTCATCAATTATTTATTTTTCATTTCAATTTATCTCCATCTCCTGCTATTTTATTTCTGTAAATGTGCTACCTTATTTTATAAAGCACTTTAGGGATTAAGTGTCAGGAAAGACAAAAAGAGAAAAATATATATCTTGATTTAGAGATTTAGATTTTATAGAGAGAGATAATTATTATCATCACCTGTTACATTGTTCCAAAATTACTTCCAGAGCCCAAAGAATGAATTAGTTACAGGAAATTAGAGTCCATTAAATAGTCTTGTTCACAAAGCCATGCTGCAATTTAAAAGCCCATCTTCCTAATGGCCAATGTAATGCTGGCTTCAGGTTAAAAGAGCACGTGTTCCTAGTTTGTCTATCTCAGCAGAAGATGATGGTGTGTTTGCACTACACTGACACTCCTCCTTATCTGCCTGCACTCCTGTACTTGGAGAAAATCACTAGCAGTGGAGATAAGCAGGTGCCTGAACCCAGAGCTGACAGATTGTTGCCTTTTACAAGGTGAATCATATTTCTTAAAACACACAGCAGAGGAATTTTACCCTGTGAAAAGGGAAGCGACAGGTTTAGAGTTCTGTATCAGTGGTGGAAAGCTAGGAAGTTGCTCTGACCAAAACTATCACTTTAGTGTGAGTAATAGGAAATGTTTCCATATTATTATGGGACCTTGTAAAACAAAGATCCAAATGATGGATTAATAAATAAATTAATTTTCTTTCTTCTCTCACCTTCTTCACTCTCAGCAGTTGCCTCTGGAGGGACTCACCATGTCCAGTTGTTCCTTGGTCTGTGAGATATGTGCTTGCATGTATGTACAAACATATATATGCAATTATATATGCATATAGATAAATAGATATTTAGATAAATAAGATATATAGATAAATATATAGTATAAATATATAATTATATATGCATATAGACAAATGAACCAGTTATAGATTTGCTATGGAATGACTGGACTGTAAGATTAGGTACAAGTAGGCTACAGCAAAGAAGAAGATTTCTTTCTGCTTAAAATAAGATGGACTCACTGCACAAATTATGCTGTGTTTGGGGTAGTACTTAATGCGTTCATGTACCCATTGTTGACACTAGTGGAACGGCAAGGCACTTATAATCATTGATTCTAGCTGTGGGATGGATAGAAAAGGTCACCACATGTGTCTCCAGGAGTCACTCTGAGTTCTTCAGAGATTGATAAGAGAATGCACACTGATGATATTTATTTTGATACCTCAGATCTGAATGTAGCACAGAATGAAGGGTGGCTGGCAACTCAGCACTCTGGACATGCTAAAAAGAAGAAGACCCCAGATCATTAAAATACAAACTGTGAAAAATTCAACAGCAAATACAATGATATTAAAATCAATAAGCATATCAAAAAGTAACGAGTTGAAAGCATTAAAAAAAAGGTGCTATGACTGACTATACTGCATCTGCTGTTGAACAAGGATTAATTGTTCCCATTGCAGCTGTGAACAAGATAAAAATGAAACACCACCTTCCTTATGGATGGAGGAATAGACAATAGAGAGCCAATAAAAGGAAAATAAAAGCACACCTCTGTATAATGAATCTAGGCTCTGCTGTGGCTATTTGTGCAGGAGTGTCAGTGTGGGGAGAAACCTGCACTGCTGAGCTGTATATTTTATTTCTCCCTATATCCTGTAGTTCCACGGCTTGGATTTGCACCAGCAGTGACAAGGTGCAGCAGAAATCTCCATTTAGCTCTATTTTCTGACCAAACAGTGCATTTACTCCAGCTGTGCACTCTTTATCAGGATTTGGCCCTTTTTATAAAGGTGAATGCTTTTTTGGCTGTGATCCCAGTGGGGTGTTTGATAACTTTGTCAGAAGGAATCAAGAGAACATAATGACTAAACAAATAATGGACTGTCAAGGAGACTTGAGTTACAGGAACTGAAAGATAGTCCAAAATGCTTTGCTCTTCAAAGAAACTAGAAAAACTTTGTCTTAATTTGGCCTTCAGAACTTTGACATCAGCCTTTGCTTGTCTGCAAGCATCAACTCAAACATGGGCATTTCTATGGATAGTTAGTCCTCATGAGAGATTCCTGGCAGGCTGCTTTTCCTCAGGTCAGTTGTGTACCATGTACAAAAACTACCACAACTGCTTTTTCACCTCCATTCCTTTAAAAAAAGTCTTACAGATTGTACTAGAAAATAATTCCTTATTAGTTTTTTTTAGAATCAGTTGAACAAGGAATTATGCCTCTTACAGAAAATTAAAAATACACAGAAAAGCTACATATTTCAATGGAGTTTCAATATATTTTTAGTACCTCTCCTGAAGCACACTTCAATCAGCAAATTTATCAATACCAAAGTCAATGGATATTCTTACAGAAATAATCCATATTTTTTGCTTTATAGGCAGATATACGGCACAGAGGCAAATAGAATAAAATTCAATTCTCAATATATTTAGCCAGCTTTTCCCTTTGAAGACCAGGAAATAATCCCTCCAAGCCCTGGAGGCCTGGCTGTCACCTTCCTCAAGCCAGCCAGGAGATGTTAGGGGAGGGCAGTTATGCTTGCCTTTCGAGAACTGGGAATGCTCTTTTGGAGCTGCAGCACCCCTTGGCTTGGACACAAAGCCTTGATGCTGCAGCAATGGACAGCCAGAGGCTGAGAGAGCTGTTCAGTAGAGTGATTATTTGTCACTCACAGCAGTAATCAAATGAGGCCCAGCTTTGAGCTGATGGTTGGCCCAGTTGACCTCCAGAGGTTCCTTCTGTGACTTCAGAATTCTGAGTACTCTGGAAGAATTTCTGCATTCCCCAAAAGCCCTGCAACTGCACAAAGACTCTTCCAGGGGAAGGGGAAACAGGGATTTTTTTGGCCTTTCTTTGTGCTGTAGCCATCATCTCAGCCAGCCTGAGCCACTGACCCAGACGCTGCCTTACCCACAGTATCCCACTCTATCTGCCTGTTGAGGCTGTCACAAAAATGCAGAGTTTTGCCTGCCCAGATAAAGGAGAATACACTGTTAACTGGGGCAGGTCTGTAGCCAGTTCACTGCTCTGCAATGGTGGATCCATCATTCCCGTCTTCATGGATAAAATTATGAAATACAAGAAAAATCCTTGGTTGGTGGCAACAGCACTTCCTACAGCCACAAAAATAATCCGCTCCAAAATGAAATTTTGTCAGTTAAAAAAAGGAAACTTTATTTTCAGATTGTATTTTGATCTTTTTTTTTTTGAGGTATTTTCAGCCTTCACACCTACTGCTAGCTTTGGAAGTTAAGCTGTGTTTATTTTAAAGAAAGTTGTCAGTGCATCTTTGAATGTTTAACCTTTTCACATCATTGGGTCTCCCCTATGAAAACCATATCCTCTCTTTATATTCTGATTCAACTCAGCTCAAAAAGTTAAATATGCAAAGGCATGACACAGGCATGTCTCCCATTTCCCATTCAACACAACAAACAAATGGAGAACAGGAACAACGTGTGGCACAAAGATTAAGAAGTTGAATTTCTGTTCAGGTGTTTTTCCTTGCTACTTAAGGCAATAAATCATTTCAATTAGACATAATTAAAACAGTTTGCATTTGAAACGTGAATTAAAATTGAAATCAGTACTATCCAGTTTCCCCCTTGCACATTCATCTCAGCTATCAGGAGGATATTGCATATCTATCTACTCTTGGCATAGATTAAGTCATAATTTACTTTTTTTTTAATATAATCTCTGGTTGTAATCAAGCACTGGTATATGGACTTTTATCATCAGTAGCATAGTTACACTGTCTTTTCCAAGTTCCTGTCCAGATACCTCTGGGCTTTAAATCCCTTATTGTCTTTTCTAATTTTCCCTTTTCATCTAAAATTAATTAGAGTACAGACTCTCTTGTCTTTTTGGTATTCCATTCAGCTTTCAGGGTGTTTTTTTTTCTCCAGCTAAACAGCAGTTTTTAAAGATTTAGTACACTGGCCTAATGTCTAGGGGTGTGAATTCAACAAAAAGAATGCCACAATAGATGTGGGCCAAAAAATAAGTAAAGAGAAATAAAGAAATCTTTTGTAGCCTGTTATAAAAAAAGACAACACTATGATATTAGAGTGCAGAGCGCTGGACTGATTAATTAAGATAATAAAACTGATATAATTAAACATGACTTGGATTCTGTTTATTCGGCCTTCTGTTGTCAACTAAACCTTTCAAACCCTGTAAATAAGCAAGCTGAATGACAGGTGTAATTGGTATGCAGGGGATTCAAGTTACTTAATGTTGTAATTTTTTCCTGGTTTTCACTCTTTTAGAGCATCAGGTCCAATGCCTGGAATAAACACATTGATTTGGTTATATTGTCAGTGGGTCACTAATCAGAGAAATCATTGATTAGACAGTAATCTGTCAATTAAGTCTGACATTGTCTCTGGTACCTTGGCAATGGGGGGTGCATTCTTTAAACTGAGACATTGACCTTGCTGTTTGCACCGTCTGGAGACTGAAATGAGGATTCACAGTAAAGACAATGCTCTTATCCTTCATTTTATTCCTTTGTCATTTTGGGTTTTGTTTTTATTGTTTGTTTGGTTGGTTGGTTTTTGGTTTTTTTCCTGGGTGGGTTGTTTGGTTGGGTTTTTTCCTCAGCTCAGATCTGATTGTCATGTGTTTTTCTGCATTTCTTTCTTTTTAAAATGAACACATGCCATTCTTGCACATAGGTGACATTTTGACAGGATGTTAAAGCACTTTAACAATTTCCTCCCCACCATTTCCTGAAAACTGATTTTCAGGATTCATTAATTCAAATGATGAAGTAACAGTTTGTAAAACTTCATTTTTGGGGGGGTCATCCTGATTGCCTGTTGAAGAACTCAGGGCATCACTTGCTGGCAAGTCTGATTGTGTGTCAATATTTCAGAGCTCCTCCAGCCCATGGGCTCAGCTCATCCACTGTGTACCAGCAGCATTCGTGGAAAAAGGGAAGAGAAATGTGATGTTAATCTCCCTGGATACTTCCAGAATGAGTAATTCTTCCAATCTAGCAATAAGACACAATGTTAGCCTTGAAATTAGACACTTGGGCTCCAGTTCATCATTAATCAGAAAGGCACTTGAGCATGTCTATACCTTTAGGCATGTGCTTAAGTGTTTTGCTGCAGTGGGGCAGGCTAAAGTAAATGCTGAAATGATTTGTTGAGCTTGTGTTCCAACATGTTGTTGTTAGCATTTGTGTAGAGCAGCAGGAATGCACGTTGTTTTCTACAGCAGACTGAAGGCAGTTATCAGACTCTCCTCTCAATGAATTAAATCAACATCACTTGGAATTAGTTCAGTTACATGAAGCTGTCGGGGCTGTCTTAAGAAAAGATCCATTGCGCTCTGCGATCCGGGGGAAGTCTGTGACACCCTATCAACTCACAAGAAACAAGATTTCACTGTGTACCACAGGATGCTCATCACCACTCATTCTCAGTGTGTGTATGTACTTCAGATCTATTTTCAGTTGCTTTATTTATATCTTAGAAACACAAATGGAAGAGAGAATCAAGTAGCCAGATTTCAGAAGGCATTTACTTTTACCTTAGAACAAAGCTGTTGATAAGAGAAAATGAAAATCAACTCTCGAGGTCTATTTTTATTTTTCCTGTCTCATAGGTTTGTATGATATATAACATAGTGGTACCTCATTATATACTGAGGGACCTGAAACCCAAAGGTAGAATATGGAGTTAAACTGGTATTTAAGGTGACATTTCAGGGGTTTAGTCTTTTTTCTCTCCCTTTTTCTGTCTTAAAAATTTTTCCCATTTAAAAAAAGCCTAAGAATCTAAAAAAAAAAATTTTGGAAAAGAAGAAAATTTAGAGATGTGTAGAAAATATACCCAGCTGCATAGACCAGTGCTTAACTTAGAAAATCTTCTGATATTAGTAGAGTGAGAATTTAATAAAATAGTACTTATCTCCTAAGAAGCCTGTAGAAACATTAATCAGGCTGTGTGAAGGGTGTTCCCACTTGGTTAGTTCTCAATCTGCAGGTTTTCCCTGTGAAAAGGGGATGCCTGGGAGAACAGGAGATGGCTATTTCTGTGCAGAGCAGTTCAGCTCTACACAGGGGGGTCCTGCCAAAGGCTTCAGGCTGGGGCAGGAGCTGAGGGAGTCACAGGAGGACAGTGTGTCCTCAGGCAGCCAAGTGTCCCCTGATTACCGAGAGAGGAGCCCTAGTTCTTTGTTAATGACACCAGGCTGTGGAGGCAATGACCCAAGGCTGCTCTGGGCAGCTCACTTTCAGATGGAGATCTAGGCAGATCCACCTTGACTGTCTGATTGATTTGGCTCCTGTGACAACTGATGTACATACTGAAGTAGGGGTGATTTTCCACACCAGGAAATAAACCAAGCCAGCACAGGATTATTGCTGAAATTCAGGGAATTTGCTCCAATTTATTAAAATACAGGACAGAATCCTGGCACCTATTCAGTTGCTTCACTGCTCTTTGTTATTAATGGAAGCCTGTCTATACAGAGCAAAATATTTGTATCCAAAAGGAATATGTATGCTTGTTCATTATTGTAAAAAAAAAACAAAAACAACTTTCTTTAAAAGATCCCTACCTTTTGTTTTCCTCCTTTTCTTTTCTGTTCTCTCTCCACTTCTCCCAGCCAGCATCCTATTGAAATTGTTTACAGCACTGACACCAGAACACTGATCTGATGGAGAGCTCTGAAGTGCTTTGGTACACATTTCTCCAGTGGGGAAAAAGCTGTATCCAACATATTGTGCTTACTTAACCTCCCTTCGAGCAGCTGTCCCTCAATGGAAAGCCATCAGATTTCTGTTCTTTCTCTTCAATGAGATGTTAGTGGCCTTCACAGCGTTTCTATCTCCCACAATGAGTATCTGATAGTAGAAATGTAACACATTCAGCACTATCAATTTCAAACACAATACACAAGAGTAATAGATGTTAAAAATTGCCTTGGCCACACAGTATATTGTTAAAAAAATAGATTTCTTAGAGCAAACTCTGGGTTTAAAGGAAAGGTGACATTGTTAACGAATGTTGTCAGAGTGATAAAGTGATAGATGCCTGGCCATTCCTCTCCATGGGCCTTCCTCAACAGAGGCTGTATGAAAGAAAAGGATATTTGTCAAGGAAAACTGGATGGAAAACGAAGGTTTTATGACATTTATTGTCCTTTCCTCAGCTCCTGTCTGCTATAGTAGAATATCTAAATATTTGTATAACTTCATATTTTGTTTAATTTTGAAGGTGATAGTGATGAAAGGTAGAAGCACCACTTGGAAAGCTCCTTCTCAAATTCATTTCACCTATATTGCCCTATCTCTGTCAGTGAAATGAGAAAAATTAAACCACATACTTGGGAGGGCTATATTACCTAAGGCAACTGCATACAGAAAAATAAAATAGAGATTAAAAAAAAAATCTGTTCTCCCCCAGTTTCTTCCTTTGTGGAAGGAAACAAAGTTTTCATGCAAAAAGATGTTTTCCACAAAGCAGTGTTTACCATGGAGTAGTTTAAAGAAGTCATTGTCTTAATGCACACCTTCTATCAAATCCTGGCTATGAGATAACTGATAATAATACAATGGGAAAATTAAAAAGTGTTTTATTCTGTGCACTTTTATGCAAACATTTGCCTTCCTGCCAAGAGTTTCGAGGACCGAACATGACAAAAACCACCACCCATCTCTCAAAGAAAGCCAGATACCCTTTCCCTGAGCCACCCTTGTGGCAGTGCTGGGACTCACCTGTACCTTCTGTCTGGCTAGTTTTGACCAAGGTCCCTTTTAAAAAGGAGAAACCAAAAAAACCCCCAATCACTCTCTTGGGTTGTACAAGCTTTCAGAAATCTGCTCCTAAATATCAGACTATTTGGATAAAGGCAATAGTTCCATACTGTTTTTCCCTGTACTGTGATTACAGTAAAATTACAGGAGAAATATTATTTGCAGAAATATGCAAACTAGGAACACTCATCTGTAATATTCTGGCAAATACTCACTTATTTGCTACATGCAGTCATCTTGATATCATTGGCTCTTCCAATTCATGAGCCAAAACGCTTAAAATCCCAATTGACAGGTCTTTGTCATTATTATTCATCATGCTTTGTTAGAGCCATTTAATCATGAGCAGGCCCTGCAAAGGATTTCTTCCTCTTTCTCTTTTAAACAAACATGCTTTTGAAGGTAAGCTTGCCTAGCAAATAACTGATCCGATAGAAATAATTACAGACAGCAACAGGGAAAAAAACCTAATCTGCTGGGAATTGTTCTTTGCTTTCATTGTCCTGCAGCACCATTTTACCAGAAAGTGCTGTGAATAATTTAGGGTTGCTAATATGATTGCAGTGTCTTCCCCTGTTCATCACAACTGCTTGAGGTCAGTGTCCTGTCTGGTTATATTTGATGCTCCAGGAAGAAGAGGAAGCTCTGCAACTGAAGGCAGCTTATCAGCTAGAAAGATCACTCCAGCTGGATTTTGTAGGTCACGTAAGGTGGACAGTGGGAAACAACAAATATTGAGGTGATACTCAGAAACATGATGGATTCAGAGGTTTATTTCAACAAAAACTCAAAATGAGAAAACCGATTATTATATTGCTCCTTCCCATGTTTCATGTTAGTAGACAATGAGTTGTTGCTTAAGACAATAAAGAAAAAGCATTAGGAACACTGAGTTAGCAAACCATCCTCTCCTCACTAAGAAATTAGCACTGTGCAGCCAGGGATAGCTGAACTAGGACCTTTCAGGTCTTTTTCTCCCTCAAGGAGAGTTTAAAATGAAAAAATCACCTCACCTGTGCCCTGTAGCTGTCCCTTAATGAGGGCTCTAATTATCACCAGGTGAGTGCAATCACTGCTAACCCTGGCCGGGGTTATTTCAGAGGTTCCTGGGCATGCAGCGGTTCTTTGGAAACCCAGCTCTGGTTGGTGCCTGTGCTGCATCTGTGGTGGGTGTCTGGGGTAGTAATCTGGTTGTGAGGGGGTGCTGGGACCTGTTTAAAATGGGGTAAAAAGCCTTGAGCTCTAGTGTGAGGGAGGGATGCAGGAAAAAAATAACAATTTTAAAAAGTAGTGTGATGACTAAGGCTCAAGAAGAATCTGTAGTACAGGTTTCCTCACTTTCTTCTCTTTCCTCACAGGCTGTGGAGGGCTCTATAACACAGCAAGGAGCTGTGTACTATGGAGAGAAGCCCAACCAAAGCAAGAGAAAATGAAGAGCAAGGGGCTGCAGAGAGGTACTGCTGTGTTTTTACCCTCATGCCAATGCCACTGCACCACTTGGGGAGGGAGAGGAGATAGAAATGAGGGAGTTTAATGGAACTTGGAAAGACAGGAATGGGAGGGAGTGTTTTATATGTTCTGCTTCATTTTTCTGCTGTCCAACTCTATCTTAATTGTCAATAAGTAAAACTAATTTTCTTTAAATTGAGTGTGTTTACCCCTGATGGTAGCTAATAGCCAAACTCCCTGATAGTCTCATGAGCTTTTGTTAATCTTGCTGCTCCTGGGGAAGGAGGAGTGAGAGAGGGGCAGGAGGGGGCTCTGGCAGCCAGGCAAGGTCTACCCACCACAGACAGAAATCAGTCAACTCAAAAGCGTGTGCTTCAGAGATACCTTTGCAGTTAGGCTCCTGATCACTGCATTCAGTGTCCAGACTGAAAATTCAAAAAGGCCTATTTTTGCCATTTCTGGTTTTCTGTAGATAAGAGCCAATGGATTTAATGCCGCTTAGTTAAAAACAAGTGAGAATGTTGGAGGAAGTTTCACAAAGTGAGTCCCCTCTAACCTTCAGGATGTTTGTAGGGTAATTTTGGTTGCTTGGATCAGTAATGACTGAAGAAAGGCATGGGAGAAAACCTGTCCCTGCTGCATTCACCTGCATGCTGGGAAAAGCTCTCATGCAGAGTGAGATCAAAGTGAATGTGATAACTTCTCTCTTAGATGTTGTAGGCTGTATGTAAACCAACCAAACAAAAATTGGAACATGCAATTTAATAATTGCCTCAAGTGACTGATGTGCTGACAGGAGTTAGAGCTGTAAATGCAGTTAGAGACTGTCTAGAAGGGAATGAATGATATTTCATGTGTCATGATGTGTTCAGACAATGCAACTGGTCCTGAGTCCTGGATGTTGGTATCTTGGAACTGTACAAGAGTGAAATGCAAGTCTTCCTTGTCTTTCTAGACTTATCCCTACAGGTTGATATGTGTAATGTTGGAGATGTGGAGAAAAAAGCTTCCTTTAATATTGCTGGGATTTTTTATACGGACTTCTCTGACTACAAATTACTTTAGCGTTGGTTTTTATTTGATAGAGTGATCCAGAATGTTGTAGTAGGGACTTCAAGTCATCCAAAACATCAAGAGATCTTCAAATATTAAGTAGCAATACTTCCAATACATTCTTGCAGATAAATTAATCCAAACTGTGCCTAATCTTCACGGGTTTTTTTGCCTTTAGGGTTTTTTCTTTCACGACAGCTATATATTAAAAAAGGAGGTTTGAGCTATGAATCTAAAGCCGTAGAAGGAGAGGTGCAGGAGATGGGTATGGCCCTAACAGCAAAACCTGAACCTAACAAAGATTCTGCAATGCACAATTTAACACTGCCATCAAATGGCCAAATATATTTCTTGTTCTGCAATGGCACCTGAGCTGCCTGTTATAAGCACTTCTTACTCTAAACAGCCCAGCTGAGCCACACAGACTTAAAGCAAAACAACACTGGCTTTCTGTTTTCATGTTGTGATGGAATATTGGCCTGACTCTGCAGCCAGCTTTGGTAGGAGAGGTCCAGCTTTAGGAGGTGCCTACAGGGCAGGTATAGCTTTACACTGGGGGAGGGAGAGTCATCATTGACAGACATCACAGACCAGGTGAAACCTGCTTGATGGGTGTGATCAAGCTTCTGGTTGATAGTGTACACTGGGGAAGAGGTTTCAATAAACTGATGCACTAGAAGTACATCTTTCTTTGTTTTTTTACTTCTGTAAGTCATGTGGAATTAACATGAACTCCTTCACTTTATGCAGGTCTATATATTTCTTTTATTGCATACAATGAGCCTTAACAACCCCTCAATACTGTTGTTAATTTGAATTCACTGTAAAAAGCAGTCTTTGAACTTCTTGTGGATGATTTGATCTCATGCATTCTCCATCCTTTGTAACATTTATAGTAATCTTATAGTCTTCAGCTAAAACTGTGTTTAATATTGAAATTCCCCACTTAAATTTCCAACACATTTCTTGCTGCTTTAATTCAGTTCTGAAGGGCCTCTTCCTGGGCAGATGCTCTCACAATCACAATTCCTTTTTTTATCTAGCCTTGGAGAATTCTTTCACACAAAATTCATATGAATATAGTGCAGATATAGACTTTCTTCACTGCATTTCTCCAGCTGCTCTAGAGAAGTCTTTCCGAATCTTTGCTTTCAATATATAACTAAGGCTGAGAGAAAAAAAATCCACCTGTTTCAGATCTGTCTGCCACATGGATTTCATCAAAGACTTAATGGATTATATTCAGCTCAACTGTGCACTCCCATCTTTTTAAATGCAACTGTTAATGCCCAGCAAACAGGCTTAGTTGGTTTTTTGGTTGTTTTTTTTCTTTGGCTTTGGATTTTTGGGGGTGTTTTGGTTTTGGGGTTTTTCTGTTGTTTTTGTGGGGGGTTTTTTGTTTGATTGGAGGTTTTTGGGGTTTTTTTGTAATTTCTGTGTTCTATATTCTATTCCATCCACTTACCAGTCTGAAAGAAATGGGCATCTGCCCAATGTTTGATGGTACCTAATGCATTTGTACCATTAGTTTTATATTTGTTATTGTAACATCTGATCTCCTAGTTGTTTTCAGTTAGTTACTCAAGCTGTGAAGGACTTGTATTGAACATCTGTTAGACGTGTCTGTGTTTGGACATCTTTGTGTGGCTGTGCACCATGCTGGTTCTGGTCTGAGCTCCTTTTCTCTGCAGTAGCTGCCATGGGGCTGTGATTTGGATTTGTGCTGGGAACAGTGGGTAACACAGGGATGTTCTGGTTATTGCTGTGCAAGGTTTGCAGAGTCAAAGCATTTTCTGCTTTTCCCCCCTCTGGCCACTGAGGAGGCTGCACAAGAAGTGCTGTGGGGAGACACAGCTGGGACAGCTGACCAAAGGGATATTCTATGTTGTGTGGTAACAGCTCAGCCCTTGGGGCTGGGGAAAGGGGGAAGAAGTAGAGGATGCTGGAGGGATGACCATCTTCCCAGCAACCATTAAATTTTCTCTAAAGTGTGTTATGGTACACACAACTTGTATTTTAAGCTATAGCTAGCTTCATGGATTTAGATCCTTCAGTACTTTGTAGTATTAATCTCACAGGTCAAAATGCCACCTGTAAGGTGCATGACCTAAAACTAATCCAGCTGTCAGTATGAGGAAACAACTGTCTTGTGCTTTTAGTCCATAATGAGATTCCTTATTTACTGTAAGTTAGGAGTATTACTGACTCACCTCTTTCTTCCAGTTGCTTTTCAGTGCTAGTTTCAGTAAAAATGCTCTTTGGTTTGGTGCCCCAACTCAGCTTAACACTTCTGATGAAAATTAAAAAAAAAGGAAAATAATGTTTATGTATCTTTTCCTGTACTATCTAATTGAAAGAGAATCCAAATTTCATGTAGAACTTGGTGGCATTTCCTCAGGTTTTTAAGAAATCACATCAGCCCACTTGAGCTGCTATATATCTTTAGCTCTTGAGGTTTTAAGTCATCACCTTGTACACTGCACTCAGCTCATGAGAAACAAAATTAATTAGCTTTGTCCATCTTTGTCCTTGTCATCTATTGAAGAAAATGATGGCAAGTCCTCTGAGGAGCTGGAAAAGGGTAGATTAATCTGTGGGCTGAGACTGCCCAATACATTATAGTTCTGTCTTTAAGGTCTCTCTACTCCTGATTTACAATAATAAAACAAACCAAAAGTCATAGGAAAGTCTTCCTAATATTCCATAAAGGAGTGGTTAACTGGTTTTATCTTTATGATTTATATGCTGTTGAGGGAGTAACCTTTCCCTGCACATCCAGAATTTCTCCTCTGCCTGCACTATCGTGCCCTTTGTTCAAATACTGACTGTTCAGGTAATTCATTTTTCCTTTCCACTCTTCTGGCTACTGACAAGTGAAATGATCTTCAGGAATAATTGCAATGAATAGTCCTGTATCACTCATATTAGGTAAAACATGCAATGTCTTTAAAGCTGCAATAGGCAAATCCCATAAATATATGAAGGCATCTGAAAGGCTGATAAATAGAAGTCAAAGGGGCTGGAAAAGGCCAGAGCAATGCTGGCACTGGCTTGTTCTGTCAGAGGGAAGGGGAGCAGATCCTCAGCTTAGTTCAGGGCAGCCTAATTCCATGAAAATCAATAGTGCTGCTCCCCTCTTCTATCAGCAGAGCACTTTTTATCCCCCCTCCTGCTTGGTGCACTTCAGTCTGCCATCTTCCCAGGCTATGGATGTGAGAAAAGAGACACTCCTTGCCCTGATGGAGTGGAGCCCTTCCCTGAGGACTCAAGTGCCTTTCAGGAGCTGGACCTTCAGACCCAAACACCGCAGCACCTGAGCCCCGACTCAGCACCCAGGGGGCTCATTTGTTGGTAATGCTGCCCCATCGATCCCGCGGTGTTACAGGAGCTGAACGAGGCCCATTACGCCCTACTCAAGTGACAGAGGAAACTGCAGCTGTAACTCAGATTTCCCCGAGCCATTCTAACCACTTAACTGCCCTGGCTTCCAGACACGTGCCTTCCTGCTCTCCCAGCAGCACAGAAAGGTGCAAGGCTGTTTTCTCCATAAATGAGAACTACAGCTTGGATCTGTATGGGGAGTACATATTACATATCCAAGCACAGAGAAACATAACAGAGCACCCGTGAGAGCCGAGAATGGCTTCAGAAAACAATCTATAAATCTCTGGTGTTATCTTTCTGACAGCCTCCTAATCTCTGCAGGTTGTTGTTAAGAGCTGCATTAAACTAGCCTGTCATTGATCCCAGCTCTCACTGCTGCTCCAGGAGATGCACTTCCTGTGATCAATTAGGAAAAGAGACAACAGCTTCTTAAAAGCATCTTTACAACAGGACCTTGCAATAACATATCTTCCCAAAATGTGTCTCTCTGACATTTACATCATACTTTGTCAAAGTGCAGCCAGCATCTGCACCAGCAATGTTATTCAGTCTGAGATAAGCGAAAACCTTAGGTTCCTCATGTTGAATCATCATTTCTGCCTCCAACTTCACCCCAAGCAAAAACACTTATGCTAAAAAGTATTTGCAATTTCTTATTATTTAATTAATTTTTAGTCAGGCTTAGATTAGCTCTGGGTAGTAACTACCTTACTCTCAATGCCTTCTTAGGGGGAAACAGGCTGTGAACCTGCATCCTTGTTAAAACTTTGAGAAGCAGCCTGCTTATTGCCCCAATGTGGCACAGAAACTTAGTACTGGTAAGAAAAATACTCAAAAAAAAAAGTATATTACTATCAGCAATGAGGGCTTGGTATTGGATTTCTGCTATGTAAATTGTGTTTCTCCTGGCTTGTGCACTAGGTGGTAAAGGTCATTTTTACCCCCATGCTAGCTAAGGTAAAATCTCATTGTTTTGGTGAACTTAAATTAATTTAATGTATTTATCTTTAGGAGGTTACTGTCCAAGTATTAGAAAATGATTGGGTCCCTGGTTTCCGTAAAGCCTGAATGTAGGGTAGACAAAATCATGTAGAGAATGACAAGTAATGCTGAATCCTGGTATGGTGGCTTTTATACTGGGCTATTTAATTCCAGAATAACTTTTATCATGCATATCAACGCTGGGCTTTCCCGTGCCACTCCTCCTGCATGTATTTTTAAAATGTTTTTAAGCTTAAAATTAAGAAAAGATTGGCCTTTCAACTACTGTGCTTTTTCAGTACTTGGAGCAGTCTGTCACCTCAACAAGGGAATAGAATGGAAGAGAAAGATAATCTTTTGAATTTAGAATACATATTTTCTGGACTCATATTTTCTGGACTACAGCAAGATGAAGTAGCACAAATGCTGCTGGACTAGTTTTCCATTTCACGTCTTTGTAGCCACTGACAAAGAAAGCTAATTTTGTGTCTTGGCCTTCAGGAATTCTAATATGAGCTGTTCTAAAATCGCAGCAAAGGATGGCTCTGTTTATGTGTGCACTGGCAACACTCCGTGTAATTAGCAGGCTGAGCAGGAGAGCTGAATTTAGCTCACTAGCTCTTAAATGCAGTTGCTTTCATTTGTTTACTGAATGTCTCTACCCACTAAAGGCTAATGAACTGGTAATGGATCTGTCAGAAAAGGGAAAAGACAAATACCTCTAAATGTTGCTATTGTAGCCTAAGAATGTGGCTATTATTGCTCCTCTAACTCATGATCTTCATAAGAGGGAAGGTGGTGGGAGGTTTGGTATTCAATGGGTGTAAGGAAGCACAAACATAATTTATGAACTGATGGAGTGGAAGGGAGGAGAGGAACAACCCTCAGGAAACAATAAAACAAGCAGGCATATTCTTCTTGCATATTTCGGTGATGGCTTTTTCATCTATGTCCCCCTGCTCCTGTGTCAAGTATATTAATCTTCCCAATTTTTATTTGTGCTAGATAAAACCTTAAGAAGTGAAGCACTCTTGAAGTTGATCAGCTATAAGAAAGGGCCAGTCAGGTTATCAACTTCAGGTGTGATGGGGAAATGCAGTGGTCAGAGTAATGCCCAAATAATAAATTCAGCCTGATTTAAAAAAAGGACATTTCTCTCTGAAGAATATGAAGAAAGCATGTGGTCACCACTTGCCTGAAAATTACACTTACTATGTTTTGTAGCTTCAAGCATATTTTTTTGTGAACTAGAATTCCAGTCTTCTAAATCTGCATTACTCAATTTGGCCCAAAATATTCTCTGAATGCAAACAGCTAAGAAAGCTCTGGGCAGGCTGCCTTTGCAGTTGAGTAGATGTAATATTAAGTGCAATCACTGAGACATCAAAGCTTTTTTTGCATAAGATTGCTATGCTAGTGATGCAGACCAATGTTTATACATTGAATAAACAGCACTAGTAATGCTTTAACAATAAAATGAAATAATTTCTGCCTTTAAGAAATAATAATTAAATGTCATAACATTCAGATTTTGGAAGGGTTCTTCTGTCTGATTTTTAACAGCTCTGACTTTTGGAAGCAAAATACGTGCATAGGTCAAACTTTTATGCAGTACAGTTTCAGGGATTTGGGGTTTTTTCCTCTATAATCTGTTGTCACTCCTTCTACATAGTTATATAGTTTAATTTTTTGTCTTCAGTCTCCTCTGGTGGTAATATTCAGCACTTGTTAAAAATTTATGAGAGGACTGTGTTTACGACCCATGTTACATTTTATCTGATGTTATTTCATTCCTTCTGCATCTGGAGGCTGGGACAGGGTCAGACTGTACCTTGTGTCAGAGTTTGACTCTGGACAAATGTGGAGGAAGCAGAAGAGACTCCTAACTCTCAGCTCAGATCTTTGCCTAGAATCAGACTTGTTTCTTTGCTCTTACTTAGTAAAAGCAGTTTGAATTTTGAAATGATTCGTGGCTACAGGAATAGATTGGTTCCATCACTGCTGCTGTTTGCTGAAGCAAGGGCACAGAGTTTTGCCATGTTTAATTCTTTATTCCTCTCCAGTAGGAGATATTTCTGCTGACTATCTGAAGACACTTTTCAGGTTCCTTACCTATGCTCAGGGTAATAGATTATATAGTTATGGGATGTAGATTAGCACAACAGTTTTTAGGGGCACAGACAATTGCAGCCTAAATTTTTGCAAATAAGAGGTAAATAACCTAATTAGTTTTTAGGTGTGGCATGACCATTAGAAAAATTTCAAAGATTTGAAAACTCAAAAAAGAGGCTAACTTACCTTGCTTCTGTGGGGTGGGGGGAGCCCAAAAAGCCAAAGAAAATTTCTGTTGAAATCAAGCTATTGGAAGGAGAGTCGCTCCTGAAGAACATATGATTGAAGGAAAAAAATATGGTATTTCTACTTTCTCAGAAAACACTAATATACCCTATGCAGCTATGATTGCTCTCCATCCAAATATGTGCCCTGACTGATTAACAATCAGGATGGTATCTAGGTGCTGTTGTGAAAACAAAATGTATTTTATTTCCTCAGCAGACTGTCATGACTCATTCAAAACTTAGCCCGGTATTTTCTGTAACAACTTTGTAGCATTTCTTAAAAGTGATTTTAGCAACAGTCCTTTCTGAAGCCCCTGTTATTTTTAACATCATAGGTGTAGGTTTGACAGGAATTAAATGGCATTACACATCCCTGTGAGGTGTCTCCCAAACACTGAATGCCCTGGTCGTGGCAGAGAGGTGTGCAACCCTCAGCTTCTGAGAAATGTTCTGGCACAGCTCCTTGCCAGCACTGACACAGCACTGCACACGTCTTGGTCAAGGAGTTTTGTGCCTCCATTCCACCCTCCCACGGGACTGTGGCACCTCTGGGCTCTTGGGGACCACAGTGTCACCTTCTCCTGGGCTCCTGCTAGCACACTGACCCTATAGCAACCAAACACAGCTGCTAATTTGGAGAGGCAATTTTAGGAATTATTAATACCTTTGACAGTTTACTCCTTTTGGAAAACCACCTTACTTTCATTGTGCCTTGCTTTTCATTTCTTCCCCTCTGCCATCTCTTCCTATTGAAAACAAAGTAGTGTGATGAGTCAAATGCAATCCATGCACCAGTGGGACAGACAATGACAGCAGACCTCCACCCCAAATTTGACTTGGAATTCTGTGATCGGTCCTAGCCTTACCTAGTCCTGACCTTGACCAAATCTTCCTTTCCTCTGAAAGTAATATAGAAAAAGGGGTTTCCTGCAATCTGGAAAAATTGTCTTTACAGTATGTGACTTCTTTTTTGTTCAGATTAAGTAATATTGTTCTGTGTTTATAAAGGATCCAAGCTGTTGAAAAGTGGAAATGTATAGTTTTTGTTGAAGAATGCATACTGTAAAAGACTAATGTGCCTTTTTAGATCATTAGATCAGCATAGATGCCCAGACAGATGCTGTCTCTACAGTAACATGGAACTTGTCAATAGATGTCACTCTTTTTTGTAGACATTGCTTGTAAAATTAAAAATTACACTGCAGTAATACATTTAATTTTACATGCATGCAAATGCCTTGTTAGACTACTTAGCATATTTAGCTTATATGTCTTATTTAGCATATAACATTACATTTTAAAATAAATGAAATTATATATATAGCATAGACATTTATAACTCAAATGATTTCCAGAGTAACATCATTAACCAGAGAAATATCCAACCTGTCTTGCAATAGCTTTGCAAAATCATTACTGTCACTTCATAAGGACTTGCTGAAGAACACCTGTGTTAAAGAATCATAAAAAATGGAGAATAAAGTTCTTCTTTCAGGAGATTTCCTCACAATTTTGCATTTTGAGGTTCCTATCATAAACAGGCTGTTGTTTTCATAGCATGTTTTGGAGTTTAGTAAATAGCAGATTCCTGCCACTACGTTTACGTAAAGAGTTTCCAGAGAGAATTTCTGGTAGCACAAGAAAATGCTGCCTTTACAGTGACAGCTGTATTTACTTTGTACCTCACCAAACAGCCTGGGATTGATGTGGCAGGGTGTGTTCATGTCAGGGATCACTCTGGAAGGCACTGGCAGCATGTGTGCTCCTGTGCTTGTGTAATTCCAATAAAATTCATATTGCTGTTCAGGTCAGGCAGGTTACAGCCACAGCTCAGAATGATTCTGCTCGTAAATTTACCTCTGTTCCTCCTACCCACATCTTGGTTTCAGAATCCCTCAATCTCAGCCCATAAAACTTGGATGGCTGCAGAACTTCAGGGATATTCAGCAGAGCTGCAGCAGTTGGCTACCCAGTACTGCAGGCTTCCTTTGCTTGTGTAACTTCATTTTGTAAACCACAGTTTAGGTTGTGGCTGTTATGCATGCACAATTTTTTCAGTGAGGACTGGAGAATAACTGAAATTGTGTAATGTTTTAAATACTTTGCTTGGAAGTGAGAGCATATATCGATTTTAATAGTTTGTCCTCAAAATTTATTGCTGTATTTTGATTTGCATTTATTAATGGAAAATACAGGGTGTTTCATTATTGAGTTTACAAGAGTATTTGTGATACAATCTGCATTTGTTACCAGAATTTTTAAAATGCCTCTCTGGACTATGAAGTTGTTAAAGATTTTCAGGAAAAATACTGAGGAAGAAACATTCATTGTGTATGTGGACAAAGCCTTAAATACTATAGAAAGTGAGTGTGTTCTGCAGACATTTCCTTATTTCAAAATGGAGGTTTTAATTTTTAATGATTCTTCAGTACTTTTAGTTAGTGATTTCTTGTCATGTTAGTTTTAATAATTTTTTCTGTTTTTACCTACATGGATCCAATGAAATTTTGATTTTTATGTACTAGGAAGAATGGATTTCTTGAGTCACTTAAAAGCCATAGAACTTAGGTAGTTAGATCTTTCTGAAGATTTTGGGTGGTTTTTTAGTAACAATTAGGTTGTGCTATATTCCAGCAAGTATTTTAAAGGCCTGTTCAAGCACAAACTTTAGCTAAGGCTCGTAAAACAAAGATAAGTGTCTCCATAATATCCCGGTTCAAAGTGCTGCCCTTTTGAGGATTTAGTGGTAGACCATGAGGAGGCTGGATGTGGCAGGGCAGAACCAAGATAGCTCAGATTGTGTAAACAGATGTCCCTGTACTTCCAAAGCTCCAGGCTGTTATGAGGGTTCTGGCATTTAAGAGCTGGAAAGGAAATGTAGGTGAGGTCAACAAGGTCAATGCACATGGCAAGCAGACAGAAGTTGGCATTGGGAATGTATCTCACCATGGCCATAGACATTAATTAAAGAAAGATATGTAATGACAGAAACCACAGATACCTGATGACAGGTTGCACACACAGCATGAAATGAGTGAAATCAAAATTAGGAAAGGAAGTGGAAACAGAAAAGCATTATAGAATCACAGACTTCACTTGGGTGTTTAGCATGTATCTCCAGGGCAGTATAGATTTTGACAGCATGGCAATGCTAAGAGAAGCCAACTGGTCCTGAAATCCTTTATTTGCAATAGAAAGAGTATAGCTTTTCAATGTGGTGCATAGATTAAAAAGCTCTGGTTAACCAGAGATGTCTCTGTTTGCTGTGTCTGTTTCCTCTTCTCATTAAGTCTTGGCAGTAGTATAGACAAAATTCAGAATTTCTCAGAAATCTAAATCCTTAGCATGATTATGTTCTTAGCAGTCATATATATTCTCACCCACCTAGACCTAATAATATTAATGAAATGTAGAAAATTTAATCCTTCTAGTAGTAAAGTAAAACTGTAGTTTAGAGTGACCATAATAGCAAACCTTAAACTAAATGATGAATTTGAATAGTAGATATCTTTTGTGACTAAGTTGCATATACTTCCAGATAAGACTTGGAAGCTCTGAACTTCCCCTTTTAAGATGGTCCAACATAGATCAATTTTGTCTTGAATATCTGATGGAATTGGAGGTTTTGTGTTTGTTCTTAGTCACCATCATCTCCTGGAATAAAAGAATTCTGAGGAAACGCATCTTGTAACACCCTTTCCTAACCTTCCTAAATGCAGGGGTAGCAAAGAGGAAAAAACTACAAGTTGTCCTCCTAAAATATTACCTGAATTTGGATGTGCTGTAACAAACTATTACAGCACACAAACTATTGTCAAGGATTGGAGAAGGGCACAGGTGAGAGCTGCACAGAGATTATCCCAGTTTGTGCCAAGGACTAAACAATCCCTGATTAGCTCCTGGATTAACTGGAGCTTCATAAAAGCATTGTACAATTATCTTTTCTCCCTGCTTGAGCTCTGCACAAGAGCTTTACAGCCAAAGCCAAGGATCTTACAAGGATAGAAAATGCTGTGATTAAAACCTTGTGGTTTTTTTTTGTTTTGTTTTTTTTCCCCAAATAACAGGCAGGCAGCAATTTCTATCTAACTGCTCTGTACGTGAAAATCTGTCTTGCCAAAGCTGGAGTTGACTAATCACATGATGCTAGTTAATAACGAAAACATGTCCCAAACTTGCCTCAGACAACTACCAATTTATTTTTCACATACAAATATTGTCATTTTCTCTAGAAATCTCTTTTCTATAAGCTTCTGTGATACTGGTGCTCCAGTACCCATATTTCATCAGCATATGGAGCAATAATAAACAGCTATGTTGTCTCCCCTTTTGGAGCTTGATTGCAAAGAGCCATTTTCTGTCAGGCACTGGGAGCTTGTTTAAATATCGCGCTTTGCATCATTGTATCTTCCCAAGAAGCTGTTTAATTTTGTCTAAACAGTTTAATTGCAATCCTAAGGGAAGGGAAGTCATTGCCCATATTAAACATGAATCCCATTATACTAAAACATTTATGTTTCTCAAAGGCTATTTATAGATGCTTTCCTAGTGTATGAAAATGTAAAAAACCAGAGCTGAACAATCATCTCCTGGCTGTGCTTGCCAGGCTGAGCCTTGACTTGTTCATTCCAGTGGTCAGGCAAGGCACATGAACAGGGCTCCTTTCAGCATTCCTGGAATTCCTGGAAACAGGGATGAGTGGCTTATGGAGCCAAGGCAGGTACCAGAGTAAGCGTGTGCTCAGCAAGGAGAACAGAACTCGGTGGCCTTGCAGATGTACAAGAGAGAACAGAGTGTGGATCCAAGTCCCAGAGGGGCAAAACCAAACTGGAATTGAATAAATGGTAATTCTGCCATAAATCAGTAGTAAACAGGAATGGAGATGTGTTGCCATACTCTTGTCAGAAGTGTAGTGCACATCTTGTTCCAGGTGGAGTGGGTTTGTTTGCGTGCTTGATTCAAAATACCCTGAACCAGTGTGAACCACTGGTCATAGGAGACCCTACCCTGTCTGCAGGGTTAGATGATTTGAGATGATCTCTGCAGATTTAGATGATTTCTCACTCATGGCAGCAACCATCTCTTCCTCCTCACAAGTGGCCAGAGTCTCTACTGCTAATAACTCATACAGCACACAGATGTGGTTTATAGATGCAAATATATTTGCATTTTGAACTAAATGGAACTTGCATGTAGCTGTGGAGCTGTTCCATAGCTTCTCACTTCCCAGGAGCTCATGAAGCCAGTGAAAGCCCAGCTTCATCTACAGGAAAACAAATCTGGGAAACTGGCAACACTATAATCAAGGGATTTAGCACCCAGTACAATTGCTGTTGCCTTAGATATGCCATCAGGAGAATGTGATTTCTTCCAGATTATTAGTGAATCTCATCCTTAATATGAGCAAACATAGTTTTTAACATTTCACAGAAAGTATCACCAATAACAACACAGCACTCCTGGCAATACCAATAGCACAAAACCCATTATTTTCCTGCAAACTACAGAAAGTGCAGCTTAACTTCTTTCAAAGGCAAAACATCTAAGAAAGAGAAAGCCATTATATATTTCTCAGTATTCAGCGTAGTCTCATATGTTTTTGTGTTATTGACAAGAATGAGTTTTCCTTCAAATAACGTTTTCAATAAAGAAAATAAGGTTTCTGGGAAAACAACCTGGTATTTATAAAAAATATTAGAATTCCTGGAAAACAATTTAATTTGGATTCAAAGACAGAAATCTGAAAAATATAAATAGAGAAGGTTTATTTTTTTTGTTTGCCTCAGAGATACTTATTTTTAAACTACTATTATTTTTTTGAAGTTATTATAGAATAGCATTCACTGGAAATTTTCTCCTCCCTGAAAGAACTTCTCCCTGTCCCCAGTATATTGAGACTGGCTGTAAATATCTCACTGATCTAGCTTACTGTAGACTGAAATTTCTTTCTGTTCATATATCATTACCTAGGAATAAACTATAATAAAAATGAAAGAGCAGTAGAAAGTGCCAGTGAGAGGCAAGCTGTATCACCAAAACTTGCTCTTCTTTTCCTGTCCTTTCTCCTCCTTGACAGTATTTAATAGACCACCTGACCCTGCTGACAACAAAACTGTGAAACTGCATTTTCTAATATCCACAGCATCACAGGGAGCATCCATTTCTAGGAACCCCAGAGTGCTGAGCTAATATTGCAGGCTTATTTGGTCCTACATAATTAGTTATAATGACAAAAAGGACTAGCAGAACATAAAGCCTTTCCAGCAGGCACTGTCATTTCTGGGTGGTGTTTTATATTGTCTAGACTGTAGCACTGTAGCTTTCCAGCTCTGATGGAGCCTCAATTAATGTGCAACATAAAGGAGGGTGAAACATTTTGATTACTTGGAGTGTGGAGAGAAGAAATGATGCTAGCAATGTGTTTTAGCGTATTAATCTTGCCCTTTTTAAAAATAACGTTGCAATTATTTTTTTTCTTGATGTTAAGAGGAAATTAGTGCCTTGCAAAGCTTATACATCAAATTAAACAGCAAGAAGACAGACATATATTGTGTTTAGTATGTTTGCAGCCCAAGTAACTACAAATGTCTGTGTGAATTTGTACATGTTCATGCACACATGAATAATTTAGTCAGCTAAATAATAACAGGATTGGAGCTAAAATTGGACATTTTTACAAGGGACATTTCTAAGTGCTATCAGTACTTGGAGCTATGTCTACATACCAAAACTGACAACAGGCAGAACTTAACACCTTTAATTTAAATGGTGCTAAACTTGCCCATTTCTTGTGTAACTTATTAGTTAATATTATTGAAAATTTTTGTCACTGTTAACAGATATGTAGATTTTATCATCTTGGGCCTGTCTAGAGTCATTAATTTGCCAAGTTTAAGATCAAGAAGAGGCAGTCATTTAATGACATCAGAAAATGCCTGACTGGTACACTAGTCTGAATGTCTGAAGGGAGTGGTCAGGAGAATCTTTGCATTGGCACTCAGATGTATTTCTTTTGGTTAATACTGTGGGTATTTCATTTTTCATGCTAAAAGTTAGCCTGACATGCAGAAAAGAGCTTTTGGAGAAAAGCAGATAATGGAAGAGTGACTAAATACCATATATATACACCACAGTATAAATGATGCCTACTGACAAGCAGTCAATACAGAGTGCAGAAACCCAGCACTCCTTTGTTAAATGTGCTTTGAACTGCAGATTTAATTTGTTGTGGACTCCTGTGCCATGTAGCCTTCCTCTATGCCCAGTTCAGAGACATGGCTCAGGCAGGTTCTGTTTCCCATGCCATATCCCAACAGAGGGCAAGGCTGAAGAGAAAACTTTCCGTTTCACATACAGACTGTTGGCCAAGTGTGTCCACTTACAGGAGACACTTTAAGGTTGTACAGTTTTGATTCAAATTTCTGATTAAAGAGGGTCTGAGGATTTTCATTTCTCATTCCAAATTACACCTGAGGATTTAGAAGTAACAGCAGAACACATTGCCAAACATTCACTGATTTTCTGCCTCTCTTTTTTCCTCTGTATTAATATTAAAAAAGCCTTTTGCTATCTGTAGATATTTGGTGGACTGACTTTATAATGCTATATCTATATTGAGTAATTATATTCATGTGTCTTCACTGTAAGCTGCAAGTTAATACTTTGTCCTTCAGAAAAATCTTGCAAAAATTAGGGAGAAGGAGAGAATCTTTCCTTCTAAACCTCTGCAAATATGTACCCATTTCCAGTTGTGATACTGTGATAATGTAGTGCTTATCACATACCCTTTGCTTTTCTCAGTTGTAGTTTTGTGATTATTATAAGAATGGTCTAAAACTGTGCTGTCCCCTGCCAATTTCTCATTTTTACGACAGAAGTAAATGTCAGACTTGAGCAGTGACACAATGTTTTGACTTCTTTGAATATTATTTAGCAGTGTAAGTTTTGAGCAGTTCACATTTGGCTGGCACTTTTGTTTGTACCTAGTGAAACCTGCTCTGTGCTTAGATCAAAAGGAATCATCATTCTGATTCACTGAGCATAAGGAGTCATAAAGATATTCTTATAACACTCTGGCAAGGACAAAAAAATAGCTTGGCACTAAACCATGTATAGGGCTGTGATTATAACATAATGGCAGATGATGAAAATGAAATCCATTCCTAGAACATGACTGTAAAGATTTATCTAACTATATTGTGTGAGAGGTAATTTGCTGGCTCTGGTTTGGCAGCAAGACCCGCAAGACCCAGGGGTGCAGAACCAGGCACAAGGGTGGGTAATGTCTCAGGGGGACTTGCAGAAGAGTTCAGCTGCTGTTTCACCCTTTTGAATCTTTGTGCCACAGATGCTCCTCTGTTTTACAGAGCAAAGCCTGAGATCTGAAGACTCAAAGAGCGCTAAAAGGCACTGGCATACCCTAACATAGGGGTAGTCCTGACATTTAAAATTAAGGAACTCTGTCTAGGCACCTAAGTCTTTGGATTTTGATAGAGAAAGTTTCCTTTGTAATTTTCCTGAGAAAACAGTATATTAGAAATATGCATGTGACTTACAGACAATATTGCCAGAACCCTTAGCATTGCAGTTATGCTTTTATTTGTAGATTGTTATGAAAAAGCACAGAGCAGAGTTACCTCCTTTCCCTTTACTTCTGTACCTGTGGTAGCTGACTGTAGCCTGTAAAACATCACACGTGCCTCAGGTCACACTGTCAGTGAGGACAACACCAGCTGATTTTCCTCTTCCCTGGTGGCTTTTCAGAGGAAGAGATTGTTGCAGCTCCATGAGTTGAGCCAGGACAGAGGAGGAAAGCCAAGCTATGTCAGAGACAGGAACTGCTTCTTTGGTGGCAGATTATTTTCTCATTCAAATGTACTTATTCTTAGAGATGGTCAACTTGAATTAACATTTTCCTGAGCCATGTCAGATTTGATCCAGAGAAGTATAGTTTCAGCAAAAGTCATAGTTTCAGGAGAAAAAAGGATTTTGCATTTGGAACGTGGAAGCCAGTTCATTGTCTAGGAAATGGGCCTCTGGGATCTCAACCTATCATCACTGAAGTGTGAAGTTCTAATTGTATTGCTTTTCATAATGTATCTGCTACATAAATATTATTCAATACCTGCAAATTTGCACTAGTGGGAAATGGAGAGGTTATAATGCAGGGAAGATTTATGCCAGCTAGATGCTGGGCTGTCATGATTAAAAATTTTCCACCCATTATGTGAATCCTATTGATCATTGCAGGAAGCAGAAAATTGTGCTGTTCATTGCTTTTGCGTGGCTGCAGAATGCATTAGGCCTGATGCATTTGATGGGTAGCCAGGTTTTCAAAGGAAGTTCAGTTAAGCTAATCTTAGTTCAGAGGAATATGCACAATGGAATAAGAACCCTTGTAATTGCAAGAGCAAATAGAAGAGTCAGAGGACGATATTATGAGCCATATCAGCAAAAGAATTAGACATGAGCCTTCCCGAGACACAAGAGTAAAATGCATCAAGGCTTTGATGCTGCTTTTCATGAACGTAGCAATTACTGGATGAATTGGGTTTTAGTTTCTCACCCATCAGCCAAGACAGTGAACAAAAAGCAATTAGTTCTTCTGCCTCAGCAAAGGGGGGTTATCAGGTTTTCATCGACTCCTTAAAATAATATGGTGAAGAAATGAGTTTGAATCTAAAAGTAGAGCAGGAAGGGTACAAGGGCAAAGGGGAGAGAAAAAGAAAATTTGCAGGCAGAGGAATTTTGCCTTTGAAATTTGTTTCTACCGATTTGGTCCTTATTATCTCTCTTTTTATTAGCTTATGATAATGCTTAGTGTCATCTCTGTATCACAAGCTGCATTTCCTGTGAACAAAGGCTTTGAGCAAATTTAATCCCCAAAATAAATTCTGTCAGTATCTAATGCAGGGATTAATTCCAATCTTAGAAATAAAGAGAAGAAAAGATTGTTTTGCATCCCAGCTGGATGCTGTCTTACTGGCATGTTAATAAAATGTAAAGAGTTACATCTCTGTGATAGAGGAAATATTAAAATTGCATGTATCTTTGGGTAGTACATTAACTCTTCCTGGAAGTCCAAACATACAGATCATTCAACATCTGAGTCACTTCTAATAGTGACACCCAAGCCACTCGGATCCTGCAAAACTTTTGAAGGGTACATGCCCTTAAGCATAAGAACATATTTAGTTCAGATTTTTGTTCTTTACTTGCTAGTTCTAGTCATTTTATCAAGAGAAATGTGTCCTGAAATTACTACCTTTAGAGTATGTTAATACTTTTTTATTAAAAAATGCCTAAAATGCTACCAGCAATATGAGATAGTATTTTTAAATGATATATATATATGTGTGTGTGTTTACTCACATAATAGATTAGGTGAAAAAACCCATATGTGTCTTATTCCATTCTTACTGGTTTATGTCTAACATCAGATTTTCAAAACTGTTTCTGCAGCAATGACAAATGTAAAAGCACAGCTACTTTAACTTTCACATATCATTAGGTGAACAAAAATTGTATTTGACCTTCTCTGCATAAAACCAGTAACAAGTGAGATTGGAGAGTTCTGTTTGTGTTTCCTAGTGGTTAATAACCCTGAGGGGGAAATTGAAGGTTTTGTCTTAGTACTGAAAAGATGCTATAACTGTAAACATGAGTGTGAACTCTTCAAATAAAGTGACACTGATCATCATAAAAATCTATGGAAAGTTTTCACTCTTTTCTCCATTAAAGGCACAGATCATAGTTAGCATTTAATCTTGCCAGCAGACTAAGAAAATTTCAGTTAAAGTTTATCTGTGACTAAATCCTACAAGCATTTAAAGAGTAACTCTGAAATCCTGCAAAGATGTATCCCACATATGAAGCTTTGGAGAACTGAAATCCTAATCTGTAATGAGGAAGAAAAGCTCTGCACAGTAGTTTAGTTATTGCACTGCTTTCTAAATATATCCACGTCTGGGGGATTAAAGCAACAGCAACAAAAACAGTGCTGTAACATAAAACGTCAGGAATTGAAAGAATGGGGAATGACATAAGGAACAAGGATCACAGCTCTGCACTGAGGTCTTTAGCTGTGCAACCCAGAGGATAGATTTGCTCTTGTCTGGAAGCCAGCCCAGCTCAATTTAAAAGACCGGGCTCAGGAATTACTCAGACACAGCATGTCTGACTAGACTGGAGCAATTGAAATATTTGCCCACACGATTGCTTATCAGACAATGTAGTCTCCTTTTGACAGACCTTTCATCAATATTATTTAACAGTTGTTTACTCCTAGAACATCCAATTACCAGTTAAATGTTATTAAAAGCATTGCGTCACTTTTCACTGATTTAATTCTGCTGTTTCCTCAAGAAGATGTCACGGACCACAGGCTTTAACTTTTTCCAGCAGGCAAATCAGAACTGTAATTCTGTAC
This sequence comes from Arremon aurantiirostris, assembly GCA_035583995.1. Lineage (NCBI taxonomy): Eukaryota > Metazoa > Chordata > Aves > Passeriformes > Passerellidae > Arremon > Arremon aurantiirostris. The sequence continues at coordinate 29,572,296 of JAXCLO010000280.1, read as the reverse complement.
TGTGCATCAAACTGCATGCCTATAAATAATGAGGGGTGACAAATGAGCACATCCAGAAACCCTGGGGTAAAACCAAAAAAATTGCTGATAGATAAACCACCTGCTAGCTTGAGGTTCTCTGCTGCAAACCAGAGGGTTTCCTCTCTAATTTTGCACAATATTTCATGGTGGCAGCCTCTGAGATTTTAGGTCTGTAAAAACCACTGTACTGCCCATATTCCCTGTGTTCACAGTAGTTGTAAAAAAATCATTGCAAGGTAATTATGGTAAGTACCAAGACAAAGAAAATGAGATAAAATGCAAATGAAGGGTGATGATTTTGAAGCTGTGGGGTGTGATCTCAGTGACCTCCTGAGGGGCTGTGAAAAGGCACAGAAATGAGCTATATAGTCTTGCTGTTTCATAGTTTTTGTCATAAGATTTATTTTGCTGAATCCTAAAAGCATAACTTGCAGGAATTAGATGTTCATAAGTGACTTTACTCCTACTCTGGAGGGCATATAGGAAATTTGGGAGGGGAAGGGAGAGAAGCAGCTCTGAAACTTGCAATTAAGATTTTCATTTTGTGTTGTTAAGTACAAGGAATTTTTGTTTCTTGTGAACCCTGTGAATGGAAGTTATCAAATATCATAGCCAAATCAGTAACAGACTTTGACCACTGTGGCTGTCAACAAAAAGAAGTAAAAAACCATAAGAGTTGGCTTTTAAACCATGTCACTGGAATATATTTGTTTATCTAAAACTTAGGACTTCTGCTATGGAGTCAGGATCATCTGCAAAACGTGTCCTGTATCCCATCTGGAATTTAATAGCTCTTCATCTATCATGACTTCATAAAGAAATGGTGTTTTGGATAAAAAGCCAAACAAAGGTCAGTACTGTTTTCAAGAGGACTAAAGCACTAGTTTGTTGTTTTGCTTGGCTTGTTTTGGGGTTTTCTTTACAGGGGTTTTTGAACAGGAAAGAGAACCAGAAAAGCACAAAATTGTGGTGCAAGACCATGGAAAATTCACATAGAAAAAAATGAAGATTTTTGATGAGCTGTGTAGAATCCATTTAAGGGTCCAAGATCACGGTCATTATTATAGTCCAAAAAATTTGGGTAGTTTTAGTGTCCAGCCTCCAGTAATGGGGTGTCTCATATGAGTCTTCTAGCAGGGAGGGAATCTTATCAGTTTGTCTAAGACAGGTGAAGCAGCAAATATTGTCATTATGATGGGAAAAGAGAGTTTGGTGTAGTTTAAACCTCAATGAACCATTTCAGTCCTTCTCACAGAATTTGTTCTCTGTGCACTGAGATGCTCCACTCTCTCTGGATGGGATCTTGTCACTGTGCCATGAGAAAATCCATGTGTTTCTGCAGCCCTGGTGAAAACCCTGATGCTATTTTTTGACAGATTTTTTTTTTTTCAGTATAGCTTTCTCCTTTTCTTTACTGAAATCTCATCTCTCTCTGGCCACCCTGCCCCCCCTGCACCCCATCCCATTGCCTGGAGATTGGTTAGCTGTATCCAACACATCTATTCAGAGTGTGCACCAAGGCACAGCTGCTGGGGTTCCTAGGAGACAGAAGAATGAAAAGCTTTTTTGGCAGAGTCCCTGAAACACAGGTAGAATGAGTTCTTGCGGAATCCCAAACAGCTCGAGTGTTAAAACAGCTCGTATCTATTTCTGGGACTTTGCTGTCAGTTCACATATTTATAATCTGTGGTGTTTCCTGACCTGCAGCTTTGCATCCTGGCTGCCTCCTGCAATCCTGGAAATGCCTTTTGGTCACCAAACACTCTTCCTTATAAAACTCCTGAAGTTTTTAGTTGTGTAAGCTCACTTTTCTTCCAAATGCCATGGTCCATCACAGTGTTTTAAAGTATTGCTCATTTAGACAGCTACATCCTGATAAGCACGGAAAAGCAGGTTATCATATTCTTCATGGCAGGTCATGCAAGACTTTTATGCCTTATTTGTGTCCCAAATAACTTTGATCATTCCACAAAACATCCTATTAAGCATTTGCTATTTAATGATACAAATAGAAGACAAATTCTCATATCTGAAACTGGTTTTCCTCCCTTTTGATGGAAATTGAGGTTGTTTTTCAATTTCCATTAGATCTCCTTTTTAATTATAAACCATGCTTTCTTTTATTTCAGACTGCTAAATGCAGTGGAACAAAACTGATTTCAGAGAATTAAGTTCTATTTGGATTCATTTTAATTTTATTACCTCTTTGCCCATAGGGGTTGCCTTCTGTGTGTGTGTTTAGTAAGACAAAACTACTTTTTAAAATAAAATATCATAAAAAATACGTGCTAGAAAACAATAAAAAGTGTGCATGGATGGGGAGGTGGAGGAGAGAAATTCATAAATATCAGTTGCTAGAGATGCTAAAATTAAGTACTAGCTATTTGCTTACCCCAAAATTAGGTAAGCTATGAACTGATGAGAGCTGAGCATGAATTCCATGCCATGTTCTCTATATCATGTGTCCATCTGGCTTATTATAAATCTGCTCTGGTGAATGTGCCTCCAGCGCCCTGGGGAGTGTCATGCTCCGTGTTCTGCCTCTTGCCCATCTAAATGCCTGCATCCCTGGGCAGCTCTATTTACCTGAGCCATGGCTTTGGGCTGTCCTGGCCAGCTCACCCCCAGCTGCAGCTGCAGGGCCTTGGCAGGAGCTGCCTCTCCAAGCCCTGGGCTGCAGAGCTCGGGGTGACCCTCAAGGAAATGTGAGCACAGCCAGGGAACTCATTGACCTTGTGTTCCCTGTGGTTCTTCACTGAAAATTTTAACTACTGCACTTGACCTTAATTTACTTAGAGCATTTAAAATGAGCTAAGGTTTAATACCTGCTTTTGTCCTTTTCTGAAGTGCAGCCACCATGAATTGCTTAATTAACTCATTAGGGCCCTAAGCCAAGCAGGTATCTAAGCCAACCTTGCCTTTAAGACCAATCGTGAAAGGGCTGGAACTATCCAAGCCTAAACCCACAGCATGTTCTTTTCCATGCTTGAAAACCTCAGGCAACACAATGTGAAGTAAGAGTTAAAGTGTATTTGAAGACAATTTGACGCACTATTTTTCTTCATTTTAAAAATGCACATAGATCTCCACCTCTTTGCAAAAAGAATTGTCGCTTCAGTTCGTTCTTGATTTTTATTAGAAATTATTTGCAGACTTCTAACCTCATGTTCCTTTATTTGCTTTAAGATTTCAGGATGCCTCAGTTTACCTTGTTATCTAGATTCCTTCCACTTAGCCAGAAGCAATATTAAAGGGAGGCAGCAAATGTAATAGAGCTCTGTTACTTCTCTTGTCTTTTGCTGTAAAAACTTTCTCTGGAGTACAGGTTTTTACTGTTGTGTTGTTTTACTTTTTACTAGTTTACTTTTTTATTAGCAAGTGATAATTAAATGGGAAAGTGGCAGCAAAAAGCATTACTCACAGTGGAAAGTTATGCTTTGAAGTAAGGTTTCTTAAGGAAAGTTTTCCAAGGAAGGAACAAGCAGTAAGACAGGGAAGCAGATCTGTCATCTGAATTAGATACAACTAGTAAGTAAAATGCAGAAACCAAAATAACAAATGATATGTTGTAAATCACATCCTCCTTTATCCTGATGGCGTGAAAATGAACTTAGGAGTATGCTTTGTTTGTGCTAGAAATTTTCTTAGCAATTTTAAGAGTTTTGTAAGTTGTTTCTGCACCCTATACTATGTAGTAATTTTCTCAGTTAATTACATATGAACTTCTGAATTCTGTGGAATAAATCTGCTCTTTCATGCAAGTAAGCTCCAATGGATTAGAAGAATATAGGAAGAGTAGAAGATGTTGGCTGGAGAACAAAACCCCATTATGTTTCCCACCATGGAGAAAGTGAGATTCCATAATGTTCTACTGTTCCATTTTTTGTTTTTATGGAGGAAAAAAATACTCTGTTTCCCTTCAATGAGAATTGTTAACCATTCTCTTGCTTATCCCCAGAATAAAAATATTGGTTAAATATTTTAATCAGAATTATAAATATATTATAATAAATTATTATTATTATTTTATATTTCTGAGACTTGAATACAAATATTTCATTACTGTAACTTAGATTAGTTTTAGTCATTTTATTGTTTTAGATTTTGTTAGCATACAGACCAGTATTTCTTCGTGCAGAGTTATATTTTATTCAAACAACAGCAAGATCTCTTCATGACACAAGTATAGGTTTTTCTACCATAAGTTGACTTCCCTGTCATCTGCATGTCAGCCTAACCCATGCTTCCTGTGAAATGAAGGAAGTGGGGAAAAAAAAGAAAAAAAAAGGAAATAATGCTTTTTAATTCTATGCTATAATGACTGTATGGGGGGATAAATGCAGACCTTTTTCCATGAGCAACAGGCAGCCATAAAGCTGGAGGCAGTAGCACTCCCTGTTCTCCTGGCAGTACCTACACTTGACCTGCTCATTCATACTCAAGGCAGGTACTGGCCTCTATAAAGGGAAGAAAAAAGCTAAATCCTTTTTTATAAATACATTCACAAAGTTTAGAAATCAGTCCAGATGAGGGAGGGAGTATTTCTCAAATATGCCACTAACCATCACTTTAAAAATACTGTAATAAGCAGAAGCATGCTGATTATTTTGGAGTAAATCTCATTGCCAGCAAAGTAAATTGTGCACTCTTAGAAAAATTTTCCTGCTAGAAATATATATATATCTCAAAGAAGTAGTCTATTGGACTGAGACAAATCCATCAACAGTGTTTCCTTAGGAATTCTACGAGTCACTTCTGTAAGCGCCTTCCCCCATGTGGTCATTTCTGTAAAGTTTTACCACATGTGGTCAATACAAGGGCACTGCACACACCCTCCAGCAGCCATGGAGCCATCATATCCTGCTTTTAGATGTGTAATTTATGTACTGTTTAAGAAAACCTATGTAAATTTGGACTGAATATTCCTATTTTGTGCTTGTGCTTCAGTATGCTGCAGAGAAATCTGTTTGAGCATTTCACAAAGCTATTTCTGAATTTTTTGTTCTCTGGTTCGATTGCTTCAGAAGCCAAAATTCAAGAGGTACATGCAAATGTTTGAGTTGGTTATCTGACTGAGCACATCTGAAGGGTTATCTCCTTTTTCTCTGAGAAGTTCAAGCTCATTTTTTCTGTATCCAGTAGCATTCTCAAAATGTAGCATTTGAAGTTAGTGACAAGACAGATACAACAGCACATCAGAAGGGCCATAGGAAGGATCTTGCAGCACAGTAATAACTTCACCTTTTTAGTGTAAGAAATCTTTAAACAGCAGTACAGAATTACTCCATTTGGTGATAAATCCCTGGGCCATAGCACCTTGAATGCCTGCATATAGATGAGCCAGGTAATTTTATGGACTGACTGGAAATTCCAGATGACAATTAAAACCATGTTAAAACTACATGCACTAGGAAGCCAATCTAGTCTTATCAGCTTTCAAGGACTTGCAAGACAGATTCCTTCCTCTTTTTTCTCATACTTGTTCTTTTTGTCATTCTCTGTGAAGAGATAAAGCATTAAATTAATTTTGAAGATACTCTAATGGCTTACCACAGTAACATTTACCTGCTCCATGTACAGAGGGTTTCATGAGCATTTAAAAAGGAACACAGCACAATCTATTTTTCTCCATTCATTGGAAAATTTAGAGCCAAGTTTTGTGACAGGTAAAAAACAGTAAAATCTTGAAAGTCTTCTAGCTTGGGCTGAAGAATGTGGGAAGAAGGGGGTTAACAGAGAAAGCACTACAACTGCACTTTGGAGATCAGTAATTGTGAAGTGAAAACTCCTGCATCATCACAACCAAATTTAGATAAATTTTGTTTTCAGATGATAAAGATTCATCATTGACCTGTTCTTCTGCTGCATTATTTGTGCAGCTGCTTGTGTTCCTATTAGTGGTTAGAGTATTTACAGCCTATCTACCTGATTGTAGAACATATTTTATAAAATTCCCTGCAAAAATCTTGCAGAATAGGTGAAATTTCAGAATGTATTTTTAGAAAGATATAAGCTCTATTACATGGTGATTATCACGATGACTCTATAACATAATTTTTTTAATAATTAAACTGCTCAGATTAGTTTTACCCTCTGCTTGATTGCTGTATGGGTAGCTGTAATTAACCTCTACTGATGTTAATTATGCACAAAGTGGGATCTTGGAGCTGCTGACCATGCAATTTGTTAAACAGCTCAGGAGGTACTATGGCTTGCATAGTGTTTCGATGCACTCTTTCAACTTATGGCACAATGAGAAGTCAAAGTGGTGAGAGTTGTGCTTTGAAAAAAGTTGCAGAGTTTGCTCAGTAAAGTCATTGAAGTTCATTTGTCTCAGAGTCAAAATGAGTAGAGGTGTCACCAAGATATTTCTGTAAACGTCCTGCTGTGAAAGACTTGTAGAAATTGATCAAGCCAAATTAGATGTGATTAAATTCCTCAAAGGACTCTTTTAATGAAGGCCCAGTTACACGAACACCATTCCATGTAGTCCCTCTGCACTGGCTTTACAGATGCTGGCTGGAGCCTCGCAAAAGACGCAACAGTGAGGACATAGGTATAATCTCTTCCGTGTTGTGAAGGTGTTGGTATTCCAATAGAAAGCTGCTCAGGGAGTTATCCTATGTAAAGATGAAATTTTATAGATCAGTTTATAAGATTTGTACAAAAAGTTCTCAGTCCATTACCCTACACAGGATTAACTTCTGTTCCACAGGGATCAAATCAGTTTATCAACGCACAGCTTCTCCAAGCTGCAAGCAATGCGAGAGTTAGAATTGCAAATAATTCTACAAACAGACTTTAGCAATTAGATTGAAGCAGCCCATTTTCTGTTAAAATGAAGAAAGCTTAACTGGTTAAAATGTGTGTTTAAATGTGTGTTAAAACAAAACATCAAACTTGTGATTGGTTTGTAAACAAGTGCAGCAAAGAACCCAGGATAGAAGTTCTCCAGTAGCAACTGGGAGCTCAAGGATCAGTCTCTATCACTAGGACTGGAGCCTGTGGGGCCTCTGAAAATATCTATTATTTGATAATCACTTTATGGAAATAGGGTCTTTATCTTCCAGTTCTGTTGGATAGGAGGAATAGCTAGGAGTAAAAATGTTCTGTTTAAGATGCTGGTCTTGTGCCAAATTCTTATGGTCCACATGGCCATTTAGATTTATAGAGTTCCTTGGTGCAAAGAAAGCTTTGTAGAGTTAGTCCCTCACTTGTGCAGTTTCTTGCCATAGAAAATATCTAGCAATAACTTGATAGTTTGGTACTCTTTGCATACCGACAAAATTGCTTCAATATCAGCATAAAAATAAATATCAATGCCTTATTAATGTAATTTCTTCATATTACCAAATTTAATTTTACTGATGGTTTTGTGTAACTTGAATTAACATGCACAATATAATAGTAGGACTAAGCCAATATAATATGAAAACTTATTCAGAAAAATATCACAGTAATTGTAAATTTTTTTAAAATATTTGGGGAGCAAAAAGTTAAAAAAGATTGAGTCAGTTTCTTTACATGAACTAGAAATCGGGATATCTTTATGGCTGAAGAAACTGCAAAAAGTTATTTTTCTTAAACCTAATCAGTCCTACATAAATTGCAGTACCGTGAGTGTTATAGTGTTGCAGAGCAGCATCATTATACGTGACACAACAATAAAGCATAGCAATAAGATGTAAAAAAATACCACAAACTAGAACCAGTGAAAGAATTTTCCCCTCAGTTCTCCACCTTCAAGACTCGGGAGCAGCAGGCTGGGTGCTCCGCCTGCTTCTCCCCTCAGTCCCTGCCACATGGGACACGTGGGGGATCCGTGGCCAGCACCTTCTGGCCCAAGCCCTTGTCTCCCGCTCCTCCCGGCTGGGATGGCCCTGGCAGGAGGCTTTCCTTGGATTGCCTCAATCTGGCCTCTGACCGTGGCTCCGTTCCTCTCTCTTCCAGCCCTTCAAGCCCTGAAGGAAGAAAAGAAGCTGTCCTGCACCAGCATCCTGCTTCAGCTGACCTTCGAAAGAACATCTGCAGAACTTTGTTCCTCAGCTGGATCAGACGTACCGGCGCCAGAGCAGGATGGACTAGTTGGAGCTCCAGACACAGCTCTTGGTTCACAGAGCTGAGCCTGTGGAAGCTCCAGCAGCTCCTGCGCTCTCTTTCCCTGTTGGCAGCTCCCTCCCTGCAGCCCTCAGGCCCTGCCCATCTCCTCTTTACCTCCCAGCTCACCCCTTCCCTTTGCTTTTCCTTAATAAACAGTTTGGGTTTTTCACTTGACCCATGTCTCCGTGGAGCTGAAGCGACACAAAACCTGAGCCTGGGGACACACAGGGCCCTGCTACCATTCTCCTCCACGCTGCGCTCCGGGCACGGACAGAGAGGAACAAGGGCAGCTGTGGCTGCAAAGGTCCCTGTCCTGCTGCTCCAGCTGCACAGCAGCGTGGAGTTAAAGGTCGTGCCGAGCATGCTGAAGGGGACAAGGACCCTGGGTTTTAGAAGAGCCAACTGGAGTGTGCTGTGAAGCCAGCCGTTTCCATTTCAGGGTTTCCATTTCAGCACTTGCTATCAGCTTTCTGTATTGTTGGGCTCCCCATAAGGCAATCTTCCTCTTTTTTCCACCAAGCCTCTTATATACCTCTAGACAGTTGCCCAGAAACTCATAATGTGAAATGGGAATACTTTAATATATGATGCCCATGTTGTACTGACTGAAGGCCTTATTTGTGGTTTATTTAAATATGGGTTAAAAATATTAAGAAGGAAGTCTTAAAAAATAGATAATATATCTCCAAGAAAGAGTAGAACCTGCTGGGGATACAGCAGCACCCTGAAACAAATGTGTGGTCAGCTTCTTCCATGCTGAAATGAACAGGAGCTAAATCAGCAGCTTTAGAGTGTTTAAGATGTATATCCTGCCTACCAGGGCTTAGCTGCTGAATTAAATCTATTGCTGGGGTGTCCAGTGTGTCTATATACTATGCTAATTATAAAATAGTAACCTGGATTTTCAAGGGAACCTCAGTGTGACTCTGTAACTGTGGTCACAGCTTTAAGCGGGTAAATATCGTTGACATTAATAAAGGGGATGTCCCCACTGCTCATTAGAGCCATCTCTGGCCCCAGACCAGAGACCTGTGCTCGTTTGAGGCCTCTTCAGTTGCCCTGAAGGTTGAGCTCAGCAACTTCTCCCCAGTGTTTCTACTTTCTGAACACTGCTTTCTTCCATGGTTTTGGGGACTGTCAGTACTATAAAGCTTGTGCAGAGATGAGGGTTGTTGATGATAACCATAAATTTTGAGAAAAACAGGTTTTGTCATTTCTATTAAAGATGATTAGAAATGTTTTGACAGAATCTGATTAGATTAATTAAATTCAAAATTAGCTGAATACAGTAAAAATAAGCAGTTGGTCTCATTTTGACCAAAGCTGAACAAAAAATACAAATTTCCAGGAGACTGGAAGCTGTGTTTCCAAAATCCACTGATGGGTCATGTCCAGAAAGCCTCACAGATCCATTTAAGCTCTCCGCCGGCTGTGCCTGCTTTAAAAATTAGGATTAATCAACCTCACTACAAATCAGGTACATACAGTTGGCTAGCCAAAAACAATAGAAGAAAAAAGAAAATCACCCATCCATAATCAGATCACAATTTAGAAAAAAAAAAATTGTAGGCTTATTTCAGTAGTAAGGTTTAATAGGTGAATGTTCTGCCAGTACACATATGATACTGAAATAATGGCATTAAAAGCAACAGTGCCCAAACCCTTGGCACACTTCTGTCAATACACCTCCACCGATTCAGAGCTTCTGATGGTTGGGCTTGGCATTTTAATCTAGCCATTGTCAATTCCACTTCTGTTTTTATTAATCATACCAGTGATGTCTGAATAACTAACTGCAGAGAAATTGGGTTTAAGGGTTGGTATTAAAGAATAGAATGTACAAGTACAAAACTGACGAGCAGGAAGATATATATTGGTTCTCTTTAGGTGACATGTATTGCTACATACACCTTCAAGGTATCTGTGAGCAATTTAAGTGTGTTTTCTGGCAGCTGTCACTGGCATCATCCATCAGAACAAGAGCTCTGGCCAGTGACACTTTGCTGAGGTGCTGAAGGGATATGGAATTTAATTCTGAGCAGCTTCAAATGACAGATAGTGCGACAAATGAATGCCAGAAAAAAAGGAACCATGATAGAGTTTGCAAAATTATAAATAATTAAACCATTTTTCTTGTAAAATCAGCAGCTGGACTGTTGCTGTAGTTACTGCACAGAATTCTTCCCAAGTTCGGCGTACTTTTACCACCTCTCTTCAAGCAAATCACCATGGGTGTCATTGAGAGGAGATTCAGGGATTACAAACACTGGACTTCTGCTGGAATCTGAGATGTGTTGGAACACCTTTTTGCTTTGCTTCCTCTTGGCCTCCTTTTTTATTACATACAATGAAGCACTTTGATAATATGCTCAAGAAACCATACTTGTATCATCAGAAATGTGCTCTGAGGATGCAGGGGAGGGGAGAACTACAATGATTTGCCTGAAAACATCCATAATTTCCTGAAGTAGGGAGAAATTAATTTTGGCAGACCTGGCAGCATCCACCTTTGACACAGGTATCTACCCCTGTGTTAAATGCAGAGCTTAAGGTCCTTCATCTTTAGCTGCCTGACATTTTTTCCTTCCTCTGGATCTTGTACTTTGTCCTCTCATGCAGCTCTTTGTCTGCCAGGTTCAAAATTAAACAGATTTACTTAGGAATTTAATAAATAGATCTTTATTAACCACATTTGCCTTGACTTAATTACAGTAAACTCTAAACTCCACAGCAGATTAGAGAACATCCCTCTGATCAACCTGATAGGCTGGAGGAAGCACTGGTGATAACAACATATGACTGTGAGGACATTTTAATTTACATCAGCACGAGGAAAAAACATCACCAGAAGGAAGAAGGAATGAAGGACACTGTGCTTCAGCAACTCCTCCTAGGCTCCATTTTCAAACCGGGGGTGTTGGTGCAGTGGCTGACCATGCCCTGTGTGATCCCACAAGGAATGTGGTTGTTTCCATAGCCATGGGATGTTTTAACTGAGTCATCCAGACACAGATTGGACTTTCACCCAGAAAGGGGAGCTTTTAACACAACTGGAGATTCTCTGCAAGTACATCTCCAAAAAGAAATAATTGAAGCCATCGCTGGTCTGGTGTCAGCTGAAGTACAGCATGGATAGTAGCTTCAGGCTTGGTTTGCTATACTTAGAACTTAAAACTAGAAAATTGCTGAGCTTCAGACTGTACCATCACCTAAAGGCTTCCACTGCTCCAGTATGAGGCAGTTTGGGGATTACTGGTGGCCTTTGCCAGGGAATGCAGCACAGGGGACCCTTCTCTAGCACTCAGAAATCTGAGATGTTCACAAGATTCTGTCACACGTGGAATTTTTTTTGAAGCCTCTACCAGGCTTGTAACACTGTTTTTCCTACCCCACGACTGTGGAGGGATAGAATATAAGAGAATAGTGCAGAAGGTAGTCTCACACCTGAGGAGTTGCAGCTGCACTAATCATCAAAGATTAGGAACAGGCCTGCCCTTAACAGGCCACAGCTCTGTCCAATAAAAAGAGTGCTACAAAACAGTTGGGGTTGGTTGGCTGTTCTGTGAACAAGAAGGAGTCAGTGCTGCAAGGACATGCCCACCAAGAAGGTATGGGAACCTTTGCAATAAGATGGTAACACACGAGTCTTTGATAAGATATTGCAATTGGAATGTTGCACTCTATTGAATTATATTAAACATGCAGCATTTTAGTTTAATCTTAGAAGTGCTCAGTAGAGAAAGATGCCTTGAGCAAAAGCAAGTATTTCACCTTGAAAATAAAACAAATTGCTAAAAATAGTGGGGGGAAGAGAGAAAAGAGAAGGAGCAGACTTAATTTCAGCTCTCCTGTTAAAGGAGGACTAATTTTTAAGAATTCTGAGAAAACAGCTACTGAGTCTGAAAATTATAACTCACCATATAAATTTAGCAATTTCCTCATGAGTATTGGATGTAGAATTTATTATGATGTTTTTTGCTTTTAACATAATAAACAATTGGAATTGTTGCTTGTTGAAAGCATTCTGTTTCTCTCCTAAACTAAATTTAGATTATTGGCACTCTTATAAGGAAAGCTGTAAGAGAAATTGATTAAAACAAAAGGAAAGGCATTTTTAAAATAGGATGCTTGAGTCTTCCTTTGAAATCATGTATATTTTAATAAAAAAATCAATGTGTGTTTAAAATACCCAATGTGCTGATTTATTCCATGCAGAAAATATGCTGTAGCATATTCTGAATTATTTTAAGTAGGTAAAAACCTGGAATTTCTGTCAGATTAGAAGCTGCATTTTCTGATTTTCATTCTGAATTTAAATAGTAAAAACAGCAGGAAAGAAATTCTTTCCATAGAACAGAGAAATCCATTTCAGATATCTACAGTCTGTAGGTCTGCACAAATGAAGCTGCCTCCCTTTATGACAGAGTGGCAAAAAGGATGTGCTTTTAGGCTGGTTTGTTCCAGTTTGTGCCCAAGGACTCTGTGTGCCCTTTAAGTTGACTTCTGAGAGGGGTTGAGGGCAAGAGGGAAAGGCCTGGGCAGTGTGGCTGCAGTGGAGGGAAGGGAGCAGCTTCCATCTGGTCATGTGTCCAGCATGGAAAGGTGTTGGGGGTGTGAGGATATGAGAATTGCAGAGCAAAGAGGAGGACCAGGAGCAGAAGTCTCAAGGTGGTGGGAGGAGGAGCCTTTGCTTTGGGTTTCTGTGGGTTGCTATAAAACCCAGGAAGCTGCAGGGAGCTGCTGAACTAGAAAATAATACTGGAGGGATTAACTTACCTTTCAAGGACAGAAGCAAGAGGAGTGTTTTTCAAACCTTTTTAATATATCTTTCCACTACATTTCCTATTTAATCTGACACCTTGTTATAGTTTATTATTTTACTTGTTCTGATAAATATGTTTTGATATCTTTTGGCACATTTGCTTAAAAAAGTGGGAAAAAAAGTGTGAACAGTTGGTGGTTGAACAGGTGGCCAGAAAAAAACTGTTTTTCCTGAGATGTGCTGTTTTTATGCTCATCACCCTCTGAGACACCGTGGCAAATAACACCAGCACCAAGTAATGCTCAAGTCACCTAAGCTAAAAAGTAATAATGGCTATCAAACTCGGAATTGGAACTTTCTACTCCTCAAACTCAATTAATGAAGGTTTTTCTGTATGATACTGTGAAGTACATTCAATGCAATCCTTCCTCTCTCCCAGCTGTCTTCCCTTTGTTCCCTCCTTTCCCTCTTGCTCAAACACTGTCTGTACTGTACATGGTGTGTTCCTATTCCTGCCTGCAGAATGTCCTGGTAGGACATTCCAAAAGACCACAGTGGTTGTCCCTTGGAAACAGCTCCAGGTCCTCCCTTTGGGATACCAGGAACCCATTCTGAGCACCCCCATAAAGAATCCTCAGAAAGAAGGTGGCTTGGTAAGAGCCCACCTCACCTTTGAGAGCACCCCAAATGTGTGATTGTCCTTGGTAATAGTGGTTTCAACATTCTTTCTATACCTTTGGAAATGGAGAACAGGAATTTATTTTTTTTTGAAAGATAGAACCACCATAAGGAGACCAGTTTATCTACTTGCTTTACAGTAGCCTGAAAAGTCTGTACAAAGAAAACAAGAATCTGGTAAACAGAAGAGACACCTCAAGGTTGTGCATTTATGGTTCCCTTGTGCTCAGGTACAAGTGAATGTATAGGGGAATTTAGCCTGGCAGAGAAAACCACCTTCCCAAACTAGCTATACTTTAGGCTGGATCTCAGCATCTGTGACCTCTCCTATGTCCTTAGCACCCTTTAAAGATTCAGGATGGACAGACTTCAATGAGAATTAGTAAGCAGTTCCTGTGATGAGGCAGTACCCTGCATAAGAGCAGCTCAGCATTCAGAGGAATATCACAGAAGTGCACAAACCCTCTTAATTTGTGCCACTGATGCAAGAGCAGTGGGAGCACCCCATTTGGCAGCAGAGAGGTCAGTAAGGTGTCAGTTTTGTTGTATTCTTTCCCCAGTTACTTAGAATCTCTCTCTGTCTGAATAACAGAGAGTGCAGCTGTCAGAAACACGGTCTGTGCCCTAGCAATAAATGCCACTGAGAGGCATTTATCCCATTTATTTCCATCTTCCCAACAAAGTGACAGGCTTAGGAGTAGCAGCAGCCATGATGCCTGCGCATCCCAACAATGCTATTTGATTAATAAATTCATAAGCTAATTTATATCTCCTAGCCATTTTTTTGCGGGGTTTCTTTTGCGACATTGTCACTCAGTTACAGGAACTGAAAGAAATTATTTGAGAAGTATCGTGAACTGTTAATATTTTTGTAATATTTTTATGGTTGAATGGCTCAGAACACAAACTGAGCCACTGAGTACCTTTTGGTACTGATATACCTTGAAGGGCAGTTTGCATCCACGACTTTTACAGATCATGTACCATTTTACTGATCGCCATAAGTAAAACCAGACAAAACACAGTCACGAAAAAATTCACTTGGATGTTATGAAGAAATGAAAGTCAATTAATGAACTGTAACATTAAATAAATGTGTCTTTTCTGATCATAAAAGGGATGTAAATCATCAGTCCCTAAACTTCAGAGTTTTAGTGGGAGAGACTTCAAAGATAAGTTGGTTTATGTCTAAGTACATCCTAAAATACAGCCACAAAATGACATTGAGTTTATTGACAGTTTCAGAACCCCTCCTACTCGGGAGGAAGAGGAGTAATTTGGGTCATTCGGGTTGTATAACTTTCCCCAGCCTTACCAAGGTCACACTCACAACGTGGTGTACAGTATCTCTGGAGTTTTCCTTCTTTTCTTCTGAGAGGAGGCTTGAAGTTTCTTAGAGGAAGAAAAATACCTTATCTGTTCTTTTCATGGCACTAAGTAGCTTGTTGCTTTCTTTTTGTTCTCAAATGTTGACCATTTTATCTTTATTGCAAGAAAAAATAAGGAAATGCCACCCTCTTGTTTTCAGAAGTGAAAGGCAGGAGGGGGCATTCAGCAGGGGATGGCAGGACAGCACTGGCCCCCAGTGGCTCAGGATGCTCTTGGCTCAGCACCCTTCACTCTACATGCTTTGCTAATATGGATTTAAAGGCCACTTTTTAGGACCTTGTAATTTATCAATTACTCGTGCTTCCAAGCAGGTCCATAAGTATATTTCTTGGGAATAAGAAGTTTATGAGAAATGAGAAGGTGATTTCCAGGAGAAAATACTATTCTTTTAAAAAAGATTTCTTCATGGCCAGGCAGAGAAAAGAAGGTGCTGCCTGTGCCAGTGGCTGCCTTTGGAAACCTCCTCCTGGTTCTGTTCTTGTCCTGCACAGTGCCAGTATCAGCACTTGATGCGTCTTCTCCTCAGTCCCCAGGAGACAGACAGATGCAGTTAAACTTTTATAAACCAATTGGCAAAGGTTAAGAAGGCTAAGCCAGGCTTGCTGTTGCATCTTGGTCAAGAGTATTGCTTTTCCTATAGATCAGCTGCTATGAAAATAAATACCTGGGTTTTCCAATGACCAAGATTCCCTTTTTATTTATGCTTTTTACTTTTCCCTTCCTGTGATCTTCACCAGCAGTATTTGAATCCCCTGATATGCAGCATTTACCTCACAGGTAAATCACTGCCCACTGGGATGCTCTTGTTACAGCCTTCCCAACCCTCCCCTGGCATTGTACAGCTTGAATTCTGCTCATCCAGTCTGACCACAGATTTAAATAGGAGCAGAAGTAAGGGCATCAAAAGGCATCCTTACACTTAGTCCAGCCCTTAAAATGACAAGCTTTACCAAATCAATTTTTCAGAAGGGTGTGGGATCAGAGCTTTTAACCTCCGGCACACAGATTCTGAAGACTAAGTTGACTATGGAGCACAAAGTTTACTAAAGCTGAATGACAGCTTATACTTACTGTATGTACCTTCCCAGGAAAATGATTAAGAAAACTCAAATGAAAATAAAAACTGAAAACTGCTGGTGCAAGATAATATTTCCATGTTTGCTTAAGATCTGCTGATCTGACAGGAAATTTTCTGCTCTTGGAGCCTTTTGTAATAGAACAAAAGAGCAAAAATTGTGCCATTTGATCATTATTTCCATGCTTTCTCTCTTTCCTCCAGCATTTTCTGAGTAAGGGTCTGCTGCCCCATGGCATTTTCCCAGTGTTTTGTTCATAAATGTCTCAGGTCATTTGTAGACCCCTATTCAGTCATTAAAAATGTTTTCAGAACAATGTTTATTGGTGACATTAGCGTGAAACATGAGAGTTAACTGGGATCACCCTTAGTGTGTGGCTCCTTGCCCTCCAGCTCAGGGGACAGCACCATGTGCTCGTGGCTCGTGTGGGGGAAAGCAGAGCTGCAGGAGGAGCCCTGGAGGCGCACTGTGCTCTCCTCCTGCAGATCCACCAGCTCTTGGGAAGCCTCCACCTTGCACAGGTGCTTCTCCACTTAGGAAGACAAGGACTGAGCCTGGAAAGGTCATCAAATACAGCTACTCACCTCTTAAATGTAATCAGAACATAGAAATCGATATTGTAATTTTCAGACAACAGTGAAAGAGATGTTCCACTTTTTGCAGAGATGGCCACAGAGTTGTTATCTAATGTGATGCACAGAAGACTCATGTCTTTAATTTGGACTTCATTTGCTTTCTAGGAAATGAGTGGGATTGCAATTCTGTAATTGTTGGTCAGCGTGCAACTGAAGTTTCTGCGCTTCAGCAGCCACTGAGCATTGGTTGTTATTACAGCTTGTCATACTTCCATTCCTCTGGAAAAATTTCACAGATCAATAAGCTGGTGTCATAAAAGCAGGATTCCCTGGACATCTGTAAGGATCTCTTCACAATCTGTGGAACCAGCTCCATCACAGAGATCACTTCTGGAGAATTTCACTTCAGCTGTGCAGAGAATTTTCAGTCTTTGTGCTAGAGCTCTGCTAATTGTTTGCACAGTTAATTAAACTATGGGTGAGGTGTTTGGTTAAATATCCATGTGTAATGCACATATTGACTGTTTCAAGGTGAATACTTTTCTAAATCATGAGCTATTGAATGTTGACTCACTGTGGTCCATTTTCTCTAATTGGCTTGAAGCTCCTCTCTATTGCCTGTTATGATAGAAGGTGTTTTCACCCCCCACTAAAACATTCTTGTCTCTAAAGATGAACATTGGGGGTGTGTTGTGAATCATTATGCAGGAAGGAGGCTGTCCTGGGCACACGTTTGGGTTGGGAATTGGCTGGGGTGCACCTCAGTCACATTGTGGAAGTACAGCACAGGGTCTGTCTCTCTCATGATCTCTAGGTGTTTGTTTCTTCCAGGACCCTGACTATGTAAGCAAAGGGCTTAGAAAGGTTTTTTTCTGGATGAAATGGCAACCAAATTATACATTTTTTGGTAAACCTCTGCAAGATTCCTCAGTGTGTAGCAGTAGTTCAATAAGTTATCCTGGCTTCATGGGAGGTGATAAATGTACAGTGACTCCTCAACACTTGCAAAACCTGACATTCCATTCAAAGCCACCATTCAAAATACCCTGCATACCATAACGTGCATTCAAAGAGGGATTGATGAGGAACACTAGCCCTCAGATGATATATCCTAAGTCAACAAAAGTTCACAAGGAATTATTTGTAGAAATGAATTCAATTCTGTAGCTTAGTAAATCTCTTGATACACCAGGTCATGGCTTGAGCTATATATTTAAAAGGAAGTCAGGGAATTTTTTGGTCCATGCTGAATGTCTGTGTATTTCTGTGTGACTCTGTATTGGTCAGCATCAGGCAAAGGATGATATATGGGACACACATTTTTAGCTGAAACAATTAAAAAAGAGACCTTTAGCTTTGAGGGATTTTATCTTAATTTGTAATAAGAGAAGAGGTGAGAGTCAAACCACAGCAGCAATTCATAATTCTACAAAAAGTGATTCCACATTATTTCCATGGCTTTTTTGTTTTACCCACCAGCATGAAAGAAAGTTTTCCTCTGTGAATTTAAGTAGCATTTAGATCATTTAAACCTATCTATTGAACGATAATTGCTGCATTCAAAATTCATGCTCTCTTCATCAGACACTAGCAGTAAGATGAGGGAGAAAAGTGTTTGGAAAAGAACAGGCACTGCTGGGTACCTCTGCACTGAGGTGGAGCAGATGGCAGAATCTGTTACTGAGATGTGGAGTGCAGGGGAAAGCAAAACACTCGCCATGGTTTCCCAGTGTCTGTTTTAATAAGAAACTCAACTCCTGCTCTCAGGAAAGCAATGCTGGAGTTACACAGAGAGAAAAGCAGCAGTCTCTGTCTCTGCTTTCCTTTTTTGTTCTAGAACTCCAAGTGCTGAAGAGATTGTTTTGTAAAACCTGTCGGTCAAACATCTTTGGAGCAGTCATCAAATTCCAGAGTCAATTCTTAAAGGCAGGCATGGTGGAATTGCCCAGGCAAAAAAATTTTAAAAAATCAATCTGCAAAGTGCTTTGCTTGTTAGGCAAAAAATTAAATTCCCTTCAGGCTATTCTGGGAAATGGGAAAAACTCAGCAGAGAATGAAAAGCAGATTCTCTTTCTTTGACTGTTGCAGGAGGGGAAGGTTACACCTTCACAGGCCTCATCTCCATTTTTGCTTCCAAAGAGAACCATCATTAGTGATATGAGCTCCTGTTGTTTTTCAGCTGCTCTCAGAAGTATGTTTGGACTTGGTAATCAAGTAGGGAGGTGTGGAAATGGCTGTGCAGAGATAACAGCTAATAAGCATAGACAAAGATCAAAACCAACCCAGAAATGTACAATTTCTGACCGCAGTGATGAAAAGTTAAATTGTGTTTTTGTCATAGTCTTTACTTATTAGCTGGTAGCTAATCCTGCTCATTATTTTCCAGAGTGAATAAGTGTAAAGTTTTATTTTATCTGTCAATGAACTAAACTTTTAATTAACTTTCATATTTGTCTTAACTTAAGACTAATGACTCTCAAAGGAATTGCCTAAAATCCTTAAACTTTTGAACAAAGGGACCAGAAAAAAGGCACTAAGCTTCCTTTGAAAACCAACCTTTCTATTAGAGAACAAAATCAGAAAATAAGCAACTTGAAACTGGGAGACTCAGAGTATTAATATTCATCATGAAAACAAACTGTAAGAAAATCTAAATCTGTGTTAAACCCAGAGGACTTTTGTCACTGGTTTCACACACATTGGCAAATTACACTAATGATTTCAGTACTTTGTTTCTAACTGGAAGATAGTTATTGGTGTTTAAATTAAGACTTTATCTGAACTCTGACACACTTTGTTTAATGTTACTTACTTGTTTTAGTACAGACAAATGATTGTTGACAGTGACTTTAACAGAGCAATATCAATTTCTGCAATTTTTTTTCTTCTTCCACATCATCATATATATCATATATTGTGGGTGTCAGGATGGTTTGTAGGATCAGGACACTCTGGGTAGAACAGTAACAGATGTGACAAACAGGTGGAAGGGCTGGAAACAATAATAGGATGTATAGTGGTATTACCCAAATAGGTTTTGTGTAAATAAAATGTATTCCAGCTTTAATACATAAACTATTATTGCAAGAATAATTTTGGCAGTTGTCAATACATAAATTTTAAATGAAAAAATAGGGCTGCGATAGAATTGTGGACCAAAAATTTTTCAAAAGCAGAAGATGTGGTTATAAATCCTCCAAGGTTTTGGGTAGTCTGCACCAGGGTGACATTAGAAATTTATATTTGAAGGGTGAACTAACACTCTTTACTCTTCAGCTGCTCACAGGAGATCCTTGTTTTAGCCTGAATCCTCATTATGATGGTGTGTGAACTGGCACTAAAAACAAGATGTGGAAGCAAAGAAGCAATGGCGCCTGGTAGCATGTGTTTGACAAAAGCTGGCTGCAGCTCAGTTATTTTTTTTAAGCCCAGTACTAGGCTTTTTCCTTCTTTCTTTCTAGCTCTTCTGATAGCATGTGTGCTTTCCTGCTCTGCTATTGACTTTGTTGCAAGCCATCCTGTGAGCAGAATTGATTTGTGATACACTTTGCAGCCATCCAGACAGCTCCCAGTGAAGTCACAAAGAAGTTCTGCTTCTGCACCCACCTGATCAATGAAACCCAAAGAAAGACCAGACAAAACAGAACCCCTACATGGAGCTACAGGGTGCCAAACATCAGGCACACAAGTTCACAAAATCCACAGAAGTGACATGCAGTGGTTTTACTTGTCATATAGTATGCCATATATAGTATACCATATATAGTATGCCATATATAGTATACCATATATAGTATACCATATATAATATACCTTTTTAGGCATATTGTATGGACATACATAATAGGCATATGTATAATATGCCTTTTTTATTTGCTAGATAAGATTCTTCCTGTTTAACAGAGCAAAACAAAGACACGTATATAACCACATAAATATGGTTGGAAATGGACTCTAAGTTTAGCAAATGGAACAAAAAAGCTATAGGATGCTCATGAACAAGAATAAGAAATGCTTAGCTGTTTTCTCCATCTCTAGAAGAAAATATATTTTTCAGTTGAAATGTTAAAGGTATTTAAATAGTTAACCAGGAATGGTTTGATGTTGCAAAGGGCTGAACAATGTCATTCTGATCCAACAATTTTCTGAAGTGTGTATTTAATTGGATTTTGAACCAACTCCAGTCCTTGGGCCAACCATGTAATTGGCATCAGTAAATGTTCTGTTAGACTGAGGCTGAGTGTCCTCCTCTGGCAGAATCTGGGCACTCAAAGGACTGAAGGGACTCTATTAGGTCCTTGTCACCCAGATATCTGCATGAGGATGACAGAACCACACAACCACTTAGGTTGGACAATATCCTTAAGTCCAACCATTAAGCTGACACTGCCAAGGCAGTGACTAAACCATGTCCCTAAGTGCCACATCTTCACCTCTTTTAAACACCTCCAGGGATGGTGGCTCCACCACTGCCCTGGGCAGCCTGTGGCAGTGCTTGACATCCCTTTCACTGAAGAAGTTTCTCCTAATGTCTGATCTAAACCTCCCCAGGCACAGCTTGAGGCCACTTTCTCTCATACCTTCACTTGTGTACCTGAGAAAAGTCACTGATCCTCACCTCCTTCCAGGTAATTGTAGAGAGCAATAAGGTGTCCCCTGAGCCTACTTTTCTCCAGAATTAACACTATCAGTTTCCTCAGCCTCTCCTCATCAGATTTCTCTGATTTCTCACCATCTTCACAGCCCTTCTGTCAGTTCATGGATGATTTTTTTGGAAAAAGTTGTGCCAATGTACAATTTAAAGCTCAAAACTTCCTACAGTTTTAACCTGAAGTTGACACACTGGGAGAGCCAGACACCCTGCCTTTTTTATGCCTGCAAAAATGTAGAAACTTGTTCTAAATCCCTGGGTGTTTTGGGGTTTTTACCATAATTCAGCTGTGCTAGCCTTGACTTCCCTTTGCCTGTGCAGTGAGGGACCATCTTGATGTAAGGCCATTGCATGTGGAGTTTACAGAGCAAATCACTGTGTGAGGTGAAGGCATGAGAAAATTAGGTTCCAAGACAGCATGTCATAAATCTTGCTTTATAGGACAGGATGCTCTGGGTCACTAGAATTATCTTGTTACAAAGGCAATGAGACAGAAAAGCAAATAGTGGCTGAGTTTTGAAGCACTCCAGTCCCTTGGACAGGTGAAAGAAATTTCTCTCAAGTCTGTCAGCCAAAATACATTGCTCTGTGCCTACAGGTGCATCCCTATGCACAAGTTTCACACACACATTCCCCATGTGCAGGAGCACTTGATGCGTTGCCATGTCACTGGGGTGAGTGTGCTCTGCTCCTCCTTCCCCTCTAATGAGATTCTGCCCCGTGACAGACGTTGTCAGAGGATAATTATAACAAATGTTTGGAAATATTTGCTCCAGAATAACCTTTGGCTCTAAGATGGATCACTTGTGTGAGGCAGGTCCCCTGGCAGAGGCCTGGAGATCAAGTTCTGCTGCAGAACAATGTCTGAGATTCAATAACAGCACTGTGTACTCGCCCGACCAACTTTGGCAGTTTCTGATTGATTTCTTTTCCTCTTCAAGCCTTGCCTGTCACCATCAGCTAATTAAAAGTGCAGTAATCTGATATAATCTCTTTCCCAGTTGGTGTGGCAGTTGGCTCTCTAACAGAAATAATTGATTTGTAAACTGCCAAAGCTCAGACATTTAGACTTGCATTGTCTCCTCTAAACCGTGTCTAACAGGCAAAATTTGTCTCCTGATACATCAAATGACCCACACAACAAAATTAATTTTGCCTTCACTGATATGGAGAATCAATAGAATAGAAATAGATAAATTTTAAAATGTAATAAAAGTCTGGAGGAAAAGCAAATAAACATGGATAGAGTCTGTGTGTGCAAAGTCAGCAGTGTGTCACCATTTGGCTCCCCTCAGTTTTTCCTCTGCTGTTATTGAAGAAGAGATAGTTACCTTCCCAATGTGATTTACACTTTACACTTCAAATCACAGTTATTTTATTTTTCCTTTTAAAAATATAGCTCAAACCTCATGTGACATGTGTGGTTCTCAGTGGCTGCTGACCCAAACAATAGAATCCTTCTGCCAAGGAACAACATTGTTAATTTTTTCCTACATTAAGGATTCTTTCTTACTATTAAGGATAGGATATCATTACTTGAGTATCCTTAATGTAGACCAATACCTCATTTTTTTTAGGATACAGATATCTGAGGGGTGAAAGTCATAAAAAGAGCAGCCCTGGAATAGGTACTGAAACTTATATACCACAGAATTTTCTAGCAGAGGTATCTGCTGCCTCCTGAAATTCAGTTCTTAATCTTCCTACCTGAAGAGCAGAAATGTTTGTTTTCCTCTGAGTTTGTGAATGAAGAAAAAGTAACCCAATCATGGAAGTGTTTAATGGATCAGACTGTCAGAATTCTTAGAAAGCCATCTGCTTTTACAACCATCTTAAACCATACCTAAAGCAGTCAGTTTTTGAGGAATAAAGCTGTGGTTTTCAGCTCAGAGAGGAAATGCACTAGAAAACGTGTCTCTGTATACAGCAGGAGCATGTGTGTAATAAATCTGCTTCTTTGGGAGGTTTGCTCTGTTTTGCTCACTGCAAAATGTTTGCTTTGACATCTTTTGTCCCAGCAGTAAATCAGCATTTAGAGCCTGGTTTACCTTGCATTGAAAAAGCCTCTATCCCTCTGCCAGGAGGCCACCAGCCCCGTCACCCAGGGCAGCCCCAGGTGCTCATTCCTGCAGCACCTCAGGGCAGAGTATATAAAATATGTGTAGATATAACTATCAAACTATGTTAAACTATGTATACATTTATGTATTTCCACATGAGCGCATACATCCAGTATATATCTATTGGATTATATTACACTATAGCAGTATAGATGTCTATTTCTGTATATTACAAACATATGTGTGTTATGTGTGCACATACACACTGAATTTCCACCATATTGCTATTAAAGCCTCTGGATTCTGTGCACAGCAGTTGTTTTTTTGCCTCTTCATCTCACATGCTTTTATTTTCCATGAGTACTCTCTAGCTTTGTGTGTGATTTCAGCTAAAATACTACAAGTAGTACTTTAAATGTAAATAAATTTTACAAGTGAAATGGTTCGCCTCCTAAGGGATTTGAATCTGAAATTCACACCATTAAAGGATTTAACTCTGATCTAGTAGCTTTGACTGTCCAGCTAGCTCTTAAATGAACTAAAATGAGGGTAGCTGAAGCCTGTGGATGAGTTTGAGATGTTCAGATGCACAAAGCATTTTTAAATAGATATATATTCTATTCTGCATGTAAATTCAATTCAAGAAAATACTTTTTGTGATAAATATCTAAGAAATCTCATCTCTAAATATCTGAGAAATCTCTAAGAAATCCTCCTTGCCCTTCATTTTCCCACCACAGTCCCAGTTTTCCCACTTCAGCCCAAAGCACAGGCAGAGCAGGTTCTCAGGAATGGTTTGGATTTGGAGGACTTCAGTGGAACTGGAAGTGCACCAGGCATACAGGTATGGATGAGAGCAGGACATCAAAGCTCAGCCAAAATAATTGACAGTACTCATCAATAGTGATTTTTCCATTTTATATGTAGGCCAGAATGGTTTTGTATGGTGTACAAAAGTGATTTTTTTTTTTTTGCTTAAGTGGAAATATTAACTTATAACCCCCTTTTATTCAGATTTCTCTCTATTCCATATCTGTGACTAGAGGTATATTGTCTTCTGTACCAAATAAATTAGCACTTTGCCCCACCCTGAGAAATGTATAATGAACAATATTTCCATGTCATCCCACAGTCAAAAGTTTTAAAAATCGATGTTTCTCTGTATGTACCTGTGTGACAAAGTATCAAAATCTGATTCATGTTTTTAAAAAAAGAAAATCTATCATTACCTCTAAAATGAAAGGGCATAAATTATCCCTAATTGTCACATATCCTTCTCACCTACAATGAGGAGGACAACATTATTTCCAGCATAGCCTAAATCATGTTCCTGAGTCAAGCCAAATGACATTGAGGAATTAATTACTGAGGCATTCAAAGTGACTACACAAAGATTTCCTGAAGGACTGGTATGGATTAATCATGACATCTCAAGGTGTTACCCTTAATAGGATTTCCAAAGATTTGGTCTATGAGTAAATTTTGAGCTCATGAATACCACGTGAATCTGGGTGTATCCATTCCAGCTGGAGCAACAGGCACTTGCCTGGTTTTCAGGTTGTTAGTGAATATGAATGTCTGCTGGTAATTTTAAAGACTTACCATTTATTCAATAAATAGTGAAGTTTTTCACCCTGAAAGCTGAAATTACACTACCTGGAGATTTCTATATAGATATGAGCCATATATAATAGGACATGCTTTTCTGAGTGAAAGAACTGAATTGTGTGAAGATTTAGTGCTCTGGAAAATTAATGTCTCTAACATTGGTTATCAGGTTGTTTGTTATGCAGCTATACATCTATTTGATCAAGATAATTCAAATAAATAATCAGTGGGATATGTAATCTGTGGGGATTCATTGAGCCCCGTGATAGAAATGAAAAAGAGAGATTTTAGAAACTTTGGCTTGGCTTCCTTTAGAGAAAGAGTATTCTGCTACAAAATAAAAACGTTTTTCACATACAGGTGTTACTGTGAAATTGACTTTACTTCAAGGAAGAACCTAAGAGTTTTAAGGGAAATTTTCACTGACCAAAAGATACTGTGATCAACTTGAAATCTAGTTCTACATCAAAAAAATGATAAACTATTATTCTAAATGAACACATTAAAAGAAGAAATAAAGAGGGGCAGAATATGGTGTTTTGTCCACTCTTTGGACATTGGTTTTAAAGTAATTAAATTTTCACAAATAATTTTTAGATCTTTTCATCATTGGCACATATACACAATATGACTTGAGCATGATGTATAGATTTGACTGTGATAATTGTATTTTTACTGGGACAAAGGCCTCAGTCTTGCAAACATGATTTACTTTCAGAGCAAATAAAATGCTCATCTTCATAAATCAAAGCCTATAAAAATAAACATTTATTTTAAGTCACTTGAGACATAGTTTCAGTTTTCTGTGAGGTTCTTTTATCCCAAGTTTTTTTTTTACAGCTCTTTCTGTAAAGTGCTGATGTCCCACATTGCTCCAGGCATGTTTCAGCACCTGATAGCAGAATGGCCTTACCTGAATTACTGATTCCTTGGTTTGGCAGCCACACTGCTCATAATATCCATCAACTTTGGACAGAATGAGGTTCCATTTTTAAGGCTCTGCTCTTTCTGTGAGCCCAGAATGTTCTAAAACTGGAGATCATCAAGATAAGATATGTGTCTGACCCAGGGGTGTATGTCAACACCAAATGCCAGTGGGGTTGAGGTTTTTGAGGTTTGGCCTCTGCATCTCTGTTAATGTGGGTCTCAGATTAACAGTTAATCCTCAATTAATCCTTAGATTTACTTACATCTGTCACCTTTACTGACTGTGACAAGAACTTTAAATTAAAGGGGCTCATCCCTGGTTTTACTTGCAAAGATGAGCATTAGACATCAGCAAAAATGATGTATCAATGATGTATAATTAAAAAAAAAATACAGAAATCAGGGTGAGAAATACACATTGTCAATTTATGCAAATTGGAAGCTTCAACTTCTGGACTCTGCAATGAGTTGGGTTTTGTGAGGGAATTGGCTATTTTGAAGGCACAGTCATGAAATCTGTCAGACAGTTGATCTGAATTAATAGAATTCCACTGAAAATAATATGGTAAAGATACTTTGTAATATTTGAGGGTCTAGAAACCTAGATGCAAATGTTCTTCTTTTGGATAAGAAGAATTAAAGGGATAAATAGTTAAATATTTTGCATATTTATAGATTTGTGTACATGAAGATATAGACAGATCAAAACAGATTGTAGGAGCAAGTGTATACTCACACTATTAGAAAATAGCTACAAGTCAGTGTTTTAACATCCTGTCTTTTTTGATTCATACTTCCAACACCAAGCCTTACACTCTGTAAAAGTGAAAAAAAAAAAAAACTCTCATAAAGCCATTACTTTAAAATCTATCAATAAGTTCAAAAAGAGCAGCTTTGAACCATACTACTTTGGTTTTTCTTTCATCAGGCACTGGGGAAACTGTCAAAACAAATAGGCATTGCACTTTTATAAAATACATAATTACACAATGAGTGTAATTACACACCCCCTAACCCAAGGCAGCATTCACATGGCCCTTCTTCAGAAAGGATATAAAAAAGGGCTGATAAGTACAGGAAAAAAAAACCCCACCAGTGTCATTGTACAACTAAAACAAAACCCTCTCTTGCCTCCCCAGACATTTCCAAGTGGCAGAGAATAAAATGCTCTCCCTGCACAGGGTGGTGCCTTCCTGCAGTGAACAGCTCTGCTGACAAGAATTCCCCCCAGGATTTCTTGCAGCAGCCCCAAAGGCATCTCAGTTTCTCTGAAACACACAGCAGAGGGTGTGTTTGTTTGTCTGTGGGCACTCAGGTGCTTTCCCACGTCCTCACCGGGCAGCCTGGGCTGGTCCAGCATCCCCAGGCGGCTGGAATGAGCATCCCTTCTGCACACCCCGTCAGTGCCCTGCCTGAGAATCACTGCTGCTCGTATTTCTGGCTATGACAGTGTGAAAATCTTGCCCATCCTGAGGTGGGCAATGCTGTTCCTGCTGTCTGTCCCACCGTCCCAGCTGGAGCTGGCCAGACACAGCTGAGGGACAGGGACAGCCCCAGTGTGACCCAGCCCTTTGCCAGCACTGAGTACCCTGAAGGTACCTTTGGGTTGCTTCAGGCACCATCAGTACTCAAATGAAGATTAAAAAGAGATTCAGAGATTCCTTCTCTGAATCCTGTGGTCTGGAGTCTGATTACATATACCTAATATTAAATAGTGAGAAAAAAAAACTTTCTCCTTGTGTTCACCCTCATATTTAAATTACACAGTTTTGAGAAGGTGTTGAAGAGGTGCTAATCTGAGTAATTATTGTTTATTGCAGACTATTGTTAAATCAAGCACTGCAGAGAAGCAAAACACTACCAAGTTATTCTCCTATTCTTTTAACTCTTTCTTATTAAAAATCTCATTTAAATTTTGAATACTATGAGCACAGACTATTTTCTATTTTTAAAATAATAATTTATTTTGATATTTTTTTGCTACATTTCAGGATGTTATTTCTACACTATTGGGTGTTCCCGTAATGTCAGGTTTTAGTGAATGGGAGAGACCAGGCTCAGGTATGGCATATGGGCAAGGTCCTGGGATAAGACTCCAGCCTTAAACAAGTATAAATAATTTTCTAGAGCAGAAGAGGATTCTCTGGTGGTTATGGTATCTAAAGGAAGTGAAACATAATAGTTTATGTGCTTAAGGTGGGGAGGAGGTTTGCTAGTAGTGAGCTCCTGTATGGCACCCATTATAGCTGAGGATCTGGTAGGATTTGCTTCCTTCAAAAGCTTTGGTGTGACCCCATACTGCTAGGCTGGATAATTTGATTAATTGGCAAGATTTAACCTGCAGCAGACCCAGTGATGACAATGAGGACCACCTGGGGGTGATGGCAATGGGAAACACCTGGGGCTGATGGCAATGAGAAACACCTGGGGGTGATGGCAATGGGGAGCACCTGGGGTGGGAGGGCTGGGCCAGCCTATATCTGCAGGAGCTGCTGCAGCTTGTGGTTCATTTTGGGTGGTGCTGGTGGAGATGGAGGTGGGTCTGAGTTTTTGGAAGGGAGAAAGAAAACGGAGTTGTTGGAAGTGGAGTTGGGGAGGAGATGTGAAGGGGTTTTAGCAGGTCTAATGAGAGGCAATCCACTTCTTAGCTATGGGGTTGTGTTATTTACTGATAGTCTCATGAGAAGCCATAGTTTAATGTAGCTGATGTTGTATCTTAATGGTATTTCAAGAGCTGTGGGAGAAGGTCTGGAAATGTGAGGAGGCACGTGCCTGTAGGATCTGTGGTCTGTCCTTCTGCAGCCACAGGGAGGATTGTTGGGCTTGGGTGGTTTGCTTGTTGTCCCACCTGAGTGAACTGCACTCAAACTATGCATAGCACAGCTTTAGGCTTTCCTTGCCTGTTGAAAGCAAAAGATGGTCTTCCTCCTGTTATCTAAACTATTATTTTGTTCTGGAGTCTGCAATGAGTTGGGTTTTGTGAGGGAATTGGCTATTTTGAAGGCACAGTCACGAAATCTGTCAGACAGTTGATTTGAATTAATAGAATTCCACTGAAGATAATATAGTAAAGATACTTTATAATATTTGAGGGTCTAGAAACCTAGATGCAAATGTTCTTCTTCTGGATAAGAAGAATTAATTGCTCAAATGAGGTCTTGTAACAAAACTAGCTTGTGAAAACTTGGTCACATTCACTCTTTATAAGCTTATGTGGGCAAACCCAGCAAAATTATATAGATAAGAATTTCAATGAATTGCAATGAGCAGAAGTTTTGATTATGTTTGTGGAATTTGTGTGGTTTAATGCTTTATTGGCTCCTTTGCCTTGGGGAAGTGGCCATCAATGAAAGGTTAGCACTGGGGTGTCTCAGGAATGATCTCTAGGCAACTGGGAAAAAGCATAGAATGAACAGCTTTAATTAAGGTACTTTATTTGAAAGCAGATTTATTGATGGTTTGTCTCAACTATGTATTTCATCATCTAAATCCTGTAGCTAAGCCCTTATTTAGGGAATTCTGCAGGATCTGTTGGCTGAGTGTAATAATGATAGCTGACATAGCTCCTGTGTTTTCCACCAGGTACGCCTGTAATGAAGCCCTGGAGTATTCCAGCATTTGGGTAAGTATCTGCTGAAAGGATCAATATTGTGCTTTTTAAAGTTTTGTTATGTGTATTTGCCACTTAAATGTCTAAAGTATCAAGTCATTGCTATTCACTCTTGCCCTCCATAGCTGGATGAGGTTAACAGCTTGAATTTCTTCTGTACACTGCTGCTTGAGGGCCTGTATTTCTGTAGCAGGGTGTGTTGATGTTGCTTCATCTTTGCAGGTGTTGGTAGGAAAAACTGGCCTAATTCAGATCTGCATTTGTAGGCAGGATGCCACCAGAGTGGTTCTTCCCTAGATGGAGTTTATAGGGAGCCCTGATTTTCAGAAACCATTTAAAATTTTATGGATCTTCATTTCCCTCTTCGAAGATTGTAATGGAGCTGGAAATCTATGGTTTTGGGGCATAGTGGAAGTATGTTTAAAGCAGAATCTTATTTGATTCCAGCTATGCTGAGTGTGTCCAGTGAAGCTGCTCCACACAGTGCCCTTGAGGTGGTGGGCAGGTTGTCACAAATAGCTGGAGGCTTTTTCCCTCTGGCGTGGTACAGCATCCTGCTTGTTCTGTGAGCCAAGAGCCAGCACAACTTGAGTGCTTAGCCCTGTCCTTTGGTCTGGAGCATGCATTCCATGAAAAGTGTTTTAATTCAGTATATCTGCTGCTGTTGTCAGACACTCCCCATGTGCATGTCCTGCTGGACCACAAAGATGTTGGCTTGGTGTTGCCTTCAGCGAGGTCTGATCTAGTTATTCCTGTGCTGAGATGTCCCTTACTCAGTTTTTCAATGAGTTGTTACATATTTCAGTTTTCTCAATAGAAATTGCATAGAAATAGAATGTATCCTGTAAGTAGCATAACTGGGAAATTAAAGTTGGCTTGTTAGAATCCCTGCTGAAGTAAAATGGTGCTAACAAAGCAGAACTTTGTGACAGCTCTAGGATAATGTAACCTTGTGGAGGGCTAAACAGGAAAGAAAGAACTGTAAAATTCCTGTTTTGATACATTATGGTGATTTAAGGTCAAACCATTTTGATTTGGGTCATTTGTTAAAGCAGCACCAACAATGATGATTTACTTTTTACCCTTCAGAATTCTATAGTACTGAAATGCATTTCTTTACGTAAATCTTTGCAAATAAAAGGTGAAACAATTCTCAAATATCAGTGCCTTGTGGTTTTCAGCTTAGTGTGTGAAGGGGGAGGAATTCAGCCCAAGAATGAGTTTGTCCAAACAAAGGATGTTGCTTTTATTGTTGTGTTTTAAATCTATGGGAAATAATTCTGCCTGTGATATGACTTTTGGAAATTGTCTGTATGATGGGAAATATCCTTTTCTCTTTTCTGCTTTTTTTTTTTTCCTGAAGGAGATAAGTTTTTGTTCTATGCTCAAAGTTATCTTTCTGAATTATGAATGTCTATTGTTTACATAGCTCTCTCTTTCTAAAAGACACTGATCTGCTGCTGGAATGTTCTAAAATAAACTCCTCCCAACTTCTGTGTTAATCAGCTTTTCTTCACAATAGGACATTTAGCATTACCAACTGAAAGTTTCAGACAAGCTTTGACACTAAAAATCTCCTGTTCTGAACTACTAATTAGTAATTTTAATGTTTTGTTTGATTTTTTTACTTTATATATTCTGTTTGTGGTAGTATAACGTGATATTGAACATAATTATGCGCTTCTGAATGTTTTGAGAACAGGAAAAAACCCTGTATAGCTACTGTTAAGAATTAATTATTTTATTTACATATTTGGATCCCTTTGGGAAAATGGGGTGACTAGTATTTCCCAGAAAGCTTGCCCATGGGCCAAGCAGTAAGGTTAGTACCATTCTCACCCCTGGGATCTAGCTGTATGCACATTTTTAATTAATATGAAATTATTTAAAGTCATGTTCTCAATATGACTTATATGTGCTCAACTATGTTCAGGGAAAAAAGGGAAAATATTTAAATTTAAGGGAGCAACCTTACTACAATGAAATGAAAGCATTTGATTTAAAAGGAGGGTAAACATGTGGCTCAAAGCTGATTTCCACTATTCAAGCTGCTTCCTATCTCATTTCCTCTGGTTTAATTTCATTGTAATCATGACTTTCTAATGCAAAGCCCAAAGAGACACAAATGTAGACACAAGTGATACTAGACTGGAATGCTCTGGATTCCCTCCTTATGTCATTGTTGACTACATATATTTCAGCATATCTGAGTTTCTTTAGCATGGGTAAGTAGTTCAGATCCATGTCTACCTGTAAATTATTTCTCTCTGGTTTCTGATGGATTCAGTTGACTTCAAGTTATTTAAACATCAAATTTTAAGTGATATTAAGTAAAATGTTGGCCCCTGCTTATCTTGGTGTTGTTGTTTGATTTGTGTGTGTAAATTCTCAGCTGAGACTTCTATCTGGATTTTTGCTGAAGTTTATCAGAAGGAATAGAAGGAAGGTTCCAGCTTAAGATTTATTTGGAATAGGGGAGAGAAGGCAGGGAGAAAATAGCTGCAGCTAATAATTTTCCTTCAGAAGGGCTTAATTTTGGTCTGGGAACATGACTTAATCTCATTCTTGATAGCATTGCTCCTGGGAATTCAAAACTTGATGAGAAAGGCATTATCCATAGCTCTGTGGGCCAGAAAGAGGAAAATCTCAGACTCCATCAAAAGGCAATTCTAACATTGTAAAGGAAAGTGCTGTAACAAAAGCAAACTTTGAGGATTAAATTTATATAATTATGGAGTGTAACAATGCAGAACACAGTAATTTCTTTAGCTGCTGACTGTATTGTCTGAGTCTTTGTCATACCAAAGTCCTTTTTTTCCACCTAGCAAAGAACCATTCATGGCAGACATTGAACAAATTGCTGCTTTCACCAGCTTAAAATTTGTGAACTCATTATGTGAAGAAAGTTCTTACTTGAAGAACATGTAAAATTGCTATGTGTATGATTGAGATATATAGTACATTTCATTATATAAGTTAGTATTATATTGAATGTTAATTTTGGCTGATGTAAAATGATTTAAATTGTTGAAAGCAAAAGCAGCTCTTCAGTCCTGGAGTGTTTATCTTTGCGTGCCATTATTTCAAAGCTGAGAGTTCTCATCATAAGGATTTCACAAATGGCCACTGTCACTTGGTAACTAAGCATACCATTAAGTGTTTAAATGTAATGGCTGACAATACCTTAAATATGCAGTGGGAAAAATATACAGTTGTGCTCTAACTGGAAGAAATAGTTTACCTTAAGGTTATTTTGGTTTTTCTTTTTGTTGAATGACAGAAGGGTTTAATATGCTCCCAAGTTTCAATCCTCTCAAAATGGTTACAAGCAAAACCACTCGAGAATAATTTTGGTAACTTCAGAAGGAAATTTTGGTTGTGGTTCAAGTTTATCACTTTGAGGTGGAGCTCTTGAGTGGCTCCTAGGTTTTTAGACTGTAATTGTGCTTTTCATCTTTATTTTCAATGGAAAGGACACCAGAATCAACAACTTTATTGAATCAGAGTTGGATTTTTTTCCTGGGCAGTGCCCATCAAGGTGCAGGCAAACTCTTCCTGAGATAAGCTACTGATTTGCAATGTGTTTTAGTTTAACAAGACTTGTATTAGCTAGGAGTTCTTAAACCTTGTTTTCTTTCTTCAGAGAAATAAAAAAAATGAAATTGGAGACAGTTAGTGTAATCATCTCCAGTGTTGGAGTTCGTACCATCTTATACCACAGCAACGGAAATTAAAACTAACTTTTCCTGGAGGGTGGGCACACGAGGCATTTTTAGTATCCAGTCTGACTTTGTGTCTTAATGAGGGGAGGAGTGCTTCCAGTGCAAGTGATTTTTGTAGACTAATTAACTGTAGTTTATCTTCCTGGTCAAAAACCAACTTTGTGTCACAATGATGGCATGCACAAACCTACCATGTGAATAATAGGCATCATTTTAAAAAGTCACAAAACACACTCATCTCTCAACGTGAAACAAGCAAACAAGCTCCTAATCACAGAAGGGGCTAAAGAGTAATAAAAATCTGACACTGTGTTGTTGGCTGTCTGCATTATTTTTGACTCAGACATGCTGTAATGATCTTTCACATGGCTTTGTTTTCATGCTATAACAGTTTCATTTTTATAATCCTTGCCTTTGTTCTTATCTTCTAGCCAATACTGTGATTTCAGTTAATAGTTCAGTTAGTAGTATATTCAGTTAATAGCAATTTATTTTTTTGCTCACATGCCATCTCACAATGTCTAAAGATAATTTGTGCATATTCACAGTGAATTCCCTGAAAAAAAATCTTTATTGACTACAAAGAAGAGCTTTCTTTTATCTAAATAACAAGCTTCAATCCAGGCTTTGAACTGAAGTTACTGTGAAATTACCATTGACTGCTCAAACTTGTTATTTTCCCTCAGAAGTTTTGTGAAAGAGCTGATACAGGGCTAGAAGCACCTCAGTCCTCTTTATTACTGTGTGCTGACTTCCAGCTGCTTTTTCCTGTGCTACTGGTTTATGCATTTTCACAACTGCCTTAAGAGCCCATGTAGCCACTTAGATGCTTGCGTTCAGCTCAGCCTGATGTGACCTTTGTGCATTATTCTGTGTTTTGCATGGAATCCTTTGTTTCTTCACTCCTAAAGTCTGGAAACCCCTTATATGCCTTCAGACCTCTTCTGTTGTTTACCTCACAATTCTGCATTTCAGGCCTGAGTAACAATTTTAATCACAGAATTACAGAATGGCTTGGGTTGGAAGGGACTTTAGGGATCATCTAGTTCCAGCCCCCTGCCAAATTAATCTGCTGAGGTTTTCTGTACCAGACTTTTTGCATTGGGAGTGACTTAAGGAGAATTTCTCCTTTCTGCTTGTTCCTTTTGAATTTCATCCTCTGCATTTTTCAGAGTATTAGTGATCAGATAACTGAGAGGTAGCAGGAATTACTAATTTAATTTTGTAACTGTTTTCAACACTTTTTCTGTTGTAGTCAATTTGTCTGTGATGATAAACTTATTACTACATGTCTTGGTCCTTTACAATGGCTGATTTTTTTTTCCTTTTTTTTTGTTTTTGGTTAGGTGAGTGTTTGGTTTGTCTGTTTTTATTTACATTTTCTCCTGATGTCTTGCACGCACCCCTAGGGGAAGGGACATTGCCTTAATATGTTTAATAAGATGTAACACAATGGAGCATGATACAGAACTGGCTCTACATTAGATAATGGGTAAAATGGAAGACAGATGTGGTTTTGTAGCTGGTTATGAGGAGGTGAATCTGTTTGTGAGGCTGTGCAGCAAATGTGAGTGATGTGACAATGCCAGCACCACTGTGCATGAAGATGATGTGAGTCGTGCTGCCCTGTTGAAAAGCAGGAATTCAGGTTCTGAAGAAAGAACTGAAATTTGTAAACATGGTGAGTTTGCCAAATGAGGAGATGAGAATAAGATGTCAGCTTTCCTATCCCATTCATAGCAACAGCATCACTTGCTCCTGAATTTAAGTTTTTCCCCCTTCAAAGGACCACTGAAATGTACTAGCACATTATATTCAAAGTTCAGTCTTGATTTTGATCCTGATCAAAGGGATACACTTCAAGTGTTTTGACATCTAATCCTTCTCCCTGACTTTGATCATTTTAGACAGAGGTACAAGTAACCACTTCCACTACCTGTGTTAGCCAACAATGAAAAGGCTCTTATCTGCAGATAATGGATGCTGCTGCTGCTTGCTGCTTTATTCCCATGGTATTTTAGTGTAAAAGATGTCTGTCTCTCTCTCCTTTTGCCAACATTTGTCAGCACTGCTGTACTATGTTATGAAGGGGGGAAAAAGTACTGAAAAAAAAAAATCTATTAAATAATAATATGGGGAAAACAGATATGAAGCCATCAGGGGGTGCATGTGAATTCTAGGCAGTACAATGGGAATTAGTCCCTTGAGAGTAATAGACAGTTGAAACAAACAGGCACTTTATTGTTGTAATATAAAATTTCTGATGAGGTGGTATCATTAGACAGATCATTGCCAACTTTTTCTTGTGTCATAAAACAGAACTGGTGTTTATGGGGCTGATATATTCACAATAAACTGTGAAAGAGGAATTTATGGAGGCAGCAGAAGACACTTAAATGTTGTTTTGTGGTCTTGGGTGCTCTAGGCAGGCTCCAGAAACGGGCAACCAGAGGTCTCACCAGGGTTCCAGAGGAGCCAAGAGGGTTCTAAGCCACCTGTGCTGGGGATGATGTGCTGTTGTCACTGGGGAAAGACATTTCCTAGCTTTGTTTTTCCTTTTTTAGTGTGTCTTTGAAAATGCAGAACTGATTTATACACATTTCTGTTGAGGAATGTGGTGTGTAAGGTTAAATGTATTAAAATAGTACCATTTTTTAAGCCATTAAATAACACCTGTTTCATCAGAATTTTTGTTTTGCCTTGCCCTGCATTTCTTCTTGTCCCTTCCTCAGACAATGTTATTAAGTTTTGTGAGAAATTATGCTCACTTCTAAAAATTCAAAGGTTTATTAAACCTTAACAAAAATACAACAAAAGACTGAATAAGGAAAAATCACAGCACTGGGAAACGCTGTGACCAGCATCCATGTGCTTATCCATTTCATGCTCTCCTTTTCACACCCTTGGCCTCTCCCAAAGTCTTATCAGTCAATGCCTCTGCTGTCCCTTGGTGGAGATCACAAGAGGACTATGGGAAGAACATATGAAAATAACATGCTAGACATCTATAAAGCTTCTCTTAACATACACATAATATTAATCTCTTAATTGTAAGACCCAACCATCACATTACTCATTTATAACGAGTTTCTGTTACGAAGCGACTCCTTGAGTAAGGAGCTTCTATTTTTTCCAAAGAGATGTAGTGAAGTGTGGAGGCACATTAGTGACAAACTAAGGAATCCCTCACTATTCAAGTTTCAATCACGATAAGCAATTGCCTTCAGCTGCTCATCTCTCTGTTTTTGTGGTTGTTGGCCTTCCTCCTGTGCGTTTTTCCTTTGCCTGCCATCAGCCTTTCCTACTCATTGCCCTCACTTGGTCTCTCTTTTCCCTGATGCAGTCCTGTTGTTCCTCCTGAGCTGGATCTCTTGGGAGGGACGTGCTAAGGAGAAAACTTCCTTGCTGACAGTCTTGTTGAAGAGTGGCATTTTAGCTGTTAGGAGGGACAGCAGGGGGAATGAATCACTGTCACTGCAGATGAATAGTGCCTGGCAAGGCTGGAATAGCTGCCTGGTGCCTATGCCCCTCTCATGGTTCACATCTCAGTCCTGCTCCAGCCCACGATGGGAGCTGGAAGAGCCCCCAGTGGCTTTGTGGAGCAAGTAAGGCTGGGCATGATGCACATAATGCTGGCGAGAGTTCTGTGGGACTGGGGCTGTTCTTTTTGTGCTTTATGGATGGCGGGACTGAAAAAGAAACGAGTGCCAGCAGGTAGTTTTGTTTCCCAAACAGTCCAAGTGTGAAATGTGTGGGCTCCATTTATCATTTCACCCGAGTCTCTATGGAGACTGACCTGCTCATATTTGCCCATTTTGATTTCTTTGTTTTCCTTGACTAAATGTTGCCTGTTGGAGCAAACATTGGTGAATCTGAATTTCTAAGCATGCAAAATGATAGATTGCTTTATTTGCTTAAGAAACTCTTTTGTAGGAATGTTTTAATTGTAATTAACATGGGGAGGGGGGAGGAGGGCTACCATTTGTTGCAGACATCCTTTGTAAGGAAAAATGGCACTGATGCCAACCATGAAGGTAATAAAAGTGAAAAAGAACTTTGTAATTTCGGAGGACAGAAATTGTGTTTTATTTTTACATACAGCTATATTAGAAGTCCGTCCTTTGTGTTTCAGAGGATGTTTGTTTTCCAAGGCTGAAAGCCCTAAATCCTGAGATGAACTTGCCTCAGGTTTACTCCATCACTAACTAGGAGTAGGGAAGACACAATCAATGTTTGGTACAGTTTGAGGAGTCCTCAGTGCTTTGGCAGATCAGGTGATATGTGGATATCTGGACTTTCTGGTCACCCTTTACTGAGCAGTTGCCTGGGGGGTTCTTGGCCTCATTGGGATTTCCTTTGCTCCAACCTCCTTGGTGTCACTTCAGCCACCACCATACAGCTGCTTCTTAAATGGAGGCAGAGAACAGCACTTTCATACCTTCCTTTCATGTGATTTCTCCTTTTCTTTGAGAGACATTGGAGAGAAAGCAGAGCAGACAATCCTTTCCTTCAACTCTGATTCTTTCGGTATTTGTTAGCAGCTTTCAGTAGCAATACAAACCTGAATGAGCCTGCCTTTGGAAAGGTATCTTGGTGAATACTAAAAATTTTTTCTAGATGCTTTCAGGAGGTAATTAATTCTTTAATTTGTCTCAAATGAAAATTTGAGTGCTTTGTTTCTCTGTTTAAACCTATGTGACCATCTGCAAGATTTCATATGTTAAACAGGCTGGCACTTTATAGCTGAAGCTGTTACCTGACACTACAGTGGAATTTCAGTATCCTTAAAATAGCCCAGGGAAGGAGATGCTTTAATTCCTTTTACCTGCAGCATTTTAGTGGCATTTTCTGTTTTGCAGGAGCACTGATCCATTCCTTCAAAGCTGTCTGTGGCAACTTGTGCATGCAAGGGTGGAAGGGACGGGCTGTGAGCGCCATAAAACTGAGGGCAGCAGAGAGAGATGCCTGGAAAATTCAAAGTGCTTGATTAACCCCCCTTTCCATAATTTCTGTGAGGGAGGGAAAGGCAGCTCCTTCAAGCTTGGCTAGGTTTAGAATTAGCTGCTGGCTTCCTTTCATTGCCTGCACACCTTCATGGTACTGCTGCTGGCTTTTAGGGGCTGCAGCTCCTGAGCAGCCAGGCTGTTCCTGTGTGTAGAGGGCCATCATTTCATCCCACCTTTGCAGATATATTACTTTGACTTTGGCAGCTGGAGGAAAGTCTCAATGTTGCCTCTAATTAGTAATTTTTGTTGTTGTTCTTGTTCTTGTTTTCTCTATTAAAATTTGTTTAATGTCATCTATAACTTGCTTTGAATACCTCCATGTTGTTGCTGAAGAAGTGAAAGTTGGAGGGAGATGTGTATTTGATTCTTGTAAATTTTGTTTTGCTTTTATAAACAAGAAATTTTTGAAAAAATATCTTTATATTTTATTCTCAATGTATATGAGAAAACCTTAAGCTTTTGGAAGAGCTGACTCTTACCTATCTAAACATAGTGAGGATGTAGCTTGGGAGGCTGAAGTTTTTTCTGAGTATTTTTATAAGCATTTCTCAGTTTTGCATAATGACAGTAAAATGAGCTTATTTATGTTGGTGTATGAAGCATTTGATCACCTTTATTCATAGTAATGCCAGGAGATATTTCAATGCACTTGGCATTTCAGTGTTTCTGAAGGAAGTGGGGCACATTCTAAAATATTCTTGAGGAATGTGCAGTAAAAAAAAAAATCCTTACCCAACTCTTTCATAGCTATCAAAATTTTCAGTTTAAGGATGATGACTTGGACACTTGGATCTCTCCTGAAAAGGGGAAGGGAACCTATTAAGGTCCACAAGCTGTTGCTAACCTCCACCTGTTATGTTCCATTCCTTTTCTCAGAAAGTGAAATTGCTTCATAAAACGCAGAGTTTTGCTGCCAGAGCTGTTCAGATATCAGCTCAGTGAGGCTCTCACACACAGGTGATGGTTATTCCCTGAGCCCTGTGATGGCTCCTTTCTGCCAGAATGCACTGCAAGCACAAATTCTGCCCTGCTCCTGCACCTTGAGCTCACGGGCATCACTGCTTTGCCAGCAGTAGCTTTGTATAGAGGATAAAATCCTGGTTTTGCTGACTGAAGTCAGAGTTA
The DNA here is from genome assembly GCA_035583995.1 of Arremon aurantiirostris. Taxonomy (NCBI): domain Eukaryota; kingdom Metazoa; phylum Chordata; class Aves; order Passeriformes; family Passerellidae; genus Arremon; species Arremon aurantiirostris. The sequence goes on along the minus strand of JAXCLO010000280.1, from coordinate 29,532,986 downwards.
CATGCTCAACATCTAGTGGAAGGGATTAATTTTGTGTTTTAAGATCCCTCAGTTTGGGTTTCACTGTGACAAAAAAATTTGCTCATCACTTGCTCTCCATTAACAGCTCACATCCTTTGTATTACAAAATGAGTCAACAATTTTCTGCATCTTTTGGAACAACATAAAGATAGGTTGTAAAGAAAAATTTCTGTTGATGAAAGCAGACTTAAAAATCTCTGAAGGTGTTTATTTCTGTGATACTTATCCTGTCCTGAATTGCAGAAAGCAGTAACCTTTTTTAAAGTTTATAACCCTGAATATTTCTGTTAATAATATAAGTATCTAAACCCATAAGCAATATTATAGTTACGACAAGCTTTTTAAAGGTATATCTTGCTAAAGATAGTGAAGGAAATGGTTCAGGTTCCCTCCTATCAATTTTACTGGAGTGCTGGCTGCTGTTTGAGGAGGTAGCATGAAATTACAGATTTGAAGGTGGGAGATGAAAGCAAGGGACAGAACACAGCCCCAGCTGTGCCATCTGTGTCAGTATTCCTCAGTGTTCCTGGATGGATGCCTGAAAGTCCAGCCTGTTGCACATAACTGTGGTGAAATGGGCCCATGAAATAGATTTCAGTAGGAGTAAGGACCATGTTGTGTGCTCAGGTTTGTGCATGGGTGCTCGGGCTGATGCATTTCCCACGGGAGCACACAGGGCTGAGTGTCCTGAAGATAAAAGGGAATTTGCGATGTTGCCATACTCAGTGTTCTGTTATGTGCTCACAAGAGAAGCAGTATTTCCCAGAGTGGCATGTCTCACTCAGATCTGTACCTTGTAGCTTAAATTTTTTAATTATAGATCCTGTGACACATTACAGCTGCTGCAGTCAGTTTTTGCAGTTGTCTGTTTTGCATAGTTAAGGAAAGTTTTTTGCCCTTTCACACAGAGCTGGCTGTTGGTTTTGCATACAAAATACTTACCTACTTCAACAGGAAAACTGCTGTTCTTAAATTACCAGCTACTCTTCCTGCCATTACAACAGATCTTGAACTGTATCAGGCTCAATCCCAAATATAACTTCATGTTTGCTTTAAAGTCAAGAAAGATCTAAAGGTATAATGTTAGATGCTTTATTTAAGTGGGTTAAGGATCTTCATCTCTTCCAAAAACACCATACTGATCCCTTTCATGTTTTTTGATGGCATATACTTTAATATTGCTGTACTGTAACTGAAAAGATATAAAATTTAAAATGTCAAGGAATTGAAGCAATAGTCTTAAAAAATATTTTTTAGAAGGGTACTTGACCTCTTCTGCCATTCTAAGGAGAGATGTTGGAAACTATTCTATGACTGAACAAAGCAAAAGAATATAAATTTTTTTAATGTGTAAATTGTCACCCTATTATTGTGTCTGGCTGCATACAATGTGTTGCTCATGCACATGAGTTTTTTTAGTGGATTTGGGTTTTTTTTTCCTGAATTCAAGTGATTCCTGAACTATCACTGCGTAATTTACTGAAGCAGGACTATTTTGAAAGAAAAATCACTTTGTTTTAGTTGGACTTTTTTTTCCTTCTATTAGTTGTTGATGTGGTAGTTCACAGGGAATATGAGGACCTGAGCTCCATATTCAGTAGACATGTTGATAGATAAATCCTTCACCAGCTGGGTGAACTTCAGGGAGGTACTTCAGGAAAGCTACTGGTGGTACTGGTAGAAGCTGCAGTTACACCTATTGGCAATGCCAGTGAAAATATAAATTGGAAAAGAAGGATGATAAGGAAGAATAAGGAAGCATGATATGGAAGATAAAGAATATGATGCCATTTTGTGGTGTAGAATTAAAACACTCTCACCAGAACATCAGTATTTTCCAATGGCTTTTCAACATTGCCACCAGTGGGAGATTTGCTGCTGGGTCCACAAAGTTCAGGTTTGTGTCTGTTTTGGAATTTGATTTGGTGGGGTTTTTTCCACTTGTACTTTGAGACAGAGATGTCACTGGAAAGGGACCCATTTATGGTCTCCCTTCAGAGGAGCTGAGGTCCAGCAGGGTTGCTGCACTGAGGTTTCACAGGTGCAGAACAGTCCAGAGCCAAAGCACCTCATGGGCTGCACAGCCACACTGAGCCTGGCTCTGTCATCTCCTGCCCAAGAACCATTGCTCTACAGCTGGGTAAATAGGTACTTTTTTCAGGCTTGGCCAGATACAAACAGTTCTCTTCCATTTTGAATGCAAGAATTTGACTGCTTCCCCAAGCTGGCAAGTATTTCTGTACTTGACTACAGAGCTGTCAAGGTGGAAGGAAGGCATTTTGTTGTTATGGTTTGATAGTCTGCATTCTGTCCCTGGTGTAGGAAAGAAGGGCTGCTGGAGGTCAGAGGCAACTGAATTAGCAAGAGATGCTAAAACGGCACTGAAAACAGAATAAAAACATGCTGTCTTTTGGCATAAAGTCAGTCAGTCCAGATTTTACAGGGTTCAAAGAAATGTTTTTTGAGATCAGCGACTTCTTTTTCTTAATGTGATTATTTCCAGCAATATTGAGAGACCCTGTAGTCCTGACATGGTTGGGGAAAAAAAATAATTATCTGAATACTGAGAAAATACACCAGCATCTTCTAGCACACCCCTACAAGATTTTGCTCAATTATAATAAGGTAAAATTCTCAGGTCAAGAATAGCTTTGCAAAGCATTAAGCTAAACACATATGGTTTTGACTGGAGGATTAGTGATTTCTTTCTTTGTGAAACTCTACACTGAGCTCTTAATTAAGCTTACCAGGCACAAGTGCACTTCAGGTGATCCAGAGGACCTTTAAAGGGCCTGCAGCAGATGGTGCAAAGTCTGTATTCCGTGCAGTATTCTGCTGTTTTGTCTGTTAAATAAGTATCTAATTACTCCCAGGCTTATCTTATTTCAGCACAGTGTCACTGAATGCCTTACACGGCTGTGGGTGAGGTAATCCGCTGCCAATCCGATAAGCTTGCAGCTTGACTTTTGGGGAAGTAAACTTGCACCTGATGAGAATTTTCTTTCAAGCACACAAGAGCAACTTCCAGTACTTTTCCAGAGGCTCTTAACAAGATCAGTCACTGTCTTTCCCACTTATCTTTTCTTTAGCTGCTCTAAATAAATTACTTTGACAAATTTGGAGTGGTTTTCTCCTTAAAGTTTCTTTCTTGGGGGCCAAAAGGTTTTTTATTTGTGATGTTTTGCTTTGTGATGGGCAAGGAGAGGCAAGCACTTCTGAAATCAAAGCATCAACTCTGCATTTGTGGGTACTATACCATTAGTCTGGTATTTCTTGAGTTGCACATAGGCAGGTGGTTGATGCAGTTTCTCCTTCAATATTGTCTTGGTGAGATCTAAGGTGTGAAAATAGGTTATTTCTGGAGACGGTATATAGATTATTTTTCCCTCATTATGACTTTCAGTCTTGCTAATTCTGAGGTGGTGTGTGAAAAGCTTGGCAATATTGGGGAGGCTTTCCCTCATCTCAGCCTTCCTGTAGTCATCCTCTCTGCCTGGCAGCACATCTGCAGAGGAGGGATGAGTGCCACTGATGAAAAAAAAAAAAGAAATATGTTGCTCTTATGCAGTCATGTATTGAAAAAAGGGGAGATGTCCTGTGATTAAAAACTCCACAATTTCTGGTCTCCAAATAGAATTTGTTCTCTCTATCTTCAAAATATATTCTGGCTGTCACTGCCCTTAATCCCTGAGCAGGCTGCTTGTGCTGCAGAAATCAGTGGAGGTGTGCAAGCAAGGGTAACACTGAGCTCAGGGCAGGATGAGGCTCTGCAAAATTACCCACACACCTTTACCTCAGTGGCTTTTCTCCAGTATTGAGCGGAAAAGATATCTGGGAGAAGCATATCAGTCTCAGTACTCAATGGGTGTTTTATTTTTTGTATAATTAATATGCTTCATAATTGCAAGATACAAGCCAGTTTGATATTGATCAGTCAGCAGATCTTAAGGCCAGTAAACATTGATTTTTATTTTCAGCTTTGCCGTCTTTTTTTTACTTTTGAATGAATGAACTGGTTTCAACAGAAACAGCCATTCAATTAAAATGGTGTGAAAGGCACTGGATTCAGGCAAAAGTCAAGATGAGCTCTGACAGATGCACTGGGCTGAGCATCACTGCAGCTCTTGCTCTTCTGGGTACTCCCCCCTCTGCTTCTGCACAGCAGAGTCATTTCTCCCATGATTTCCACCCTGAGCAGTAGGAGATGATGTGTTTTGTTTGAATGAAGGTTCAGGTTCAGACCAGTGCTCTCTAGATTGTGTTTGAGAGGATGTCAAATGAGATAATGCAATGCTGCCTTTTCTCCTTGAAACTATATGGATGGAGCCAGTGAAGGGAAATGTCTCCTGTTCCTGTAGTTTTAGTCATTGTCCTTAATCAAATTCTCAGAACAAAACACAGGAAAAGCCAAGCTCACAGGCAGCCTCACAACCTCTTTGACTTTAGTCTCTGAGTTCCCATAAATAGTTTACAAACTAACTGTCTTTAAAAGAGCAAACCCTGTTACTAAGGGCAAGATGTTGGATGTGTTTCTGGTAAATATGCAATTTAATCTAATAGCACTGCTGCTAGCTGTTAATATCCATGGATGACCTGTTTGGCAGGAGCCTCTGAGAGCAGAGCTGTCCTATTAACCTGCCAGGATATCTGCTGTACTCATTTTGAGAGCCATTTGGAAGAGCTTGAAGGAGATCACTGTAAACATCATAGTAGGATGCCAGGGAAGTATTATCAGGAGCAAATGTGCTGTTTTTATTTCACGATCAATTGTTAAAAAGGTCATTTATGTTTTTGCATTAGAAATCATACCAAGCTGAATAGCAACATTTTGCTTCCCAGTTGGTATTTTCTGTAAAGCTGGATAAAAGCTTCAGCTGCAGGCCTTGAGCTTTATCTCATTCTCTGGGTTGAAAATCCTGAAGTATTTTCTTTCTCTCCCCTAAAATATTATCCTTTCCTGACTTTGGTGTCTGCTGTGGTTCTCTATCTCCTGGGTCACCCTTTTCCATATAATTTTGTCCTTGTACTTTACCTATCACACTCAATACCAGATAGAGATAATTCTCTCATTCTCTCTCCTACCTTGCTGAAGTTGACCTGTTTTTAATACCTGTGAAATAATTAGATCCTATTGTTCAGAGAGATGTTATGCTGTTGTATACAGAGATAATTTTCAGAGCTTGAACTGTAGCAAATGCATAATTTAATTTTCTATTTAGGATTGCCACTACAGGGTGTTAAATTGCTGCTGCTGAAAGTGGAGCTGCACCAAATGCAGCAATGAATTTAACTGCCATATATGCACTACAGTAAACCATAACAAGTCAATTTAGGATTTTGTGTCAGGAAGCACTGAGTGGTTTTATTAAAAAGCATTCACAATTCACAGCTGTGAACTGTCCTGTCTTTATGTATGAATCCAAGAATTAGCTAAGTGCTTATATATGAGTTTAAGAACTTATTGGCAACTGCAAGAACTTGCTCTTTTATTTGTACAGTAAAACTTCAGAGCAAAGTAGTATAAGTAAGCTTTTTTTGCTCTGAAATATTTTCCAACTGTGGAAGCAGCATGACTTCAAAATATCACTTGCTCAGGTGTTTTTCCAGGCAATGCATACTGGAATGATCCTCATGTGCATTTGTCAATGGGCCTTTCTTTTATTTAGTTTTAATTTTTTTCCCAGTTCTCTCAGGCTTTGAGCAAAAGTTAGAATATGAGAGTACTTAACTCATTGTTCGTGGTTTTTCTGAAAATCACTAAACTGAAAGGAGAAATGTGCATGAATTGAAATTTGGAGGGTCTCTATGATCCTAAAAAGAAGTCCATCATGAGTTGAAAGCTGTGGGAAAAAACCAGTTCTTCTCAGCAGACGCAATATTTTAGACTTCCAGATGATTATTTTTTTTTTAGGTCAAGTTTTGTATTCACAGTTCTTGTGTTAGACAATCTTGATACTTTTATATATCTAAGCTCTTTTCCAATGGTCACATAGTGATTATTGAATAAATGAACTGAAATATACTTGTAGGCACATCCAAACCATAACCTCAGTCAGAAATATCAGTATCCATAGCACAGGGTAAGAAAAGAGATATCCTTTAAATAGTGTGTTTCCAGAATGACTCAGGGAATTTATAATTTGGGGATAAAAATCAAAATTTGTGTTTTCCGCCTCAAACCAAGCATTCAGTTTTCAGCTCCCTGATAAACTCAAACAAAAGGTAAGGGAGCAGTATCAGAATTTTTACAGAAGAATGCTTGTGACTCTTGATTTGGACCTATGGTTTATGTTATGCGTGTGCAACTATGGTTTTTGCACTGTGCTTTTCACCCTTGTTGTGCAGAAAGGAGCAGCTCAAATGTGCTCAGGAGAGAATTTCCAGGTGCAAACCCCATTTGTCTGCCACTCCTGTTTCTATGGTTCACAGCAATCACAGTTTCTGTGGTGTCAAGTCTATTAAGAGGAGAAGGTGTCATATATTCTCTTTCTAGTGATGACTTCATAACCCATGTGAAAATCTTGTTCTGCAGAGTGAGGGAAATGAAAATGCTTTTATAGCAATGAAAAATGTTTTTATAGCTTTCCCAAATTAAACTGCTTTTAGCTAATGCCGAGTGATCCTTGCTGACAATGGCAGGCCACTTTAGCAAAAAAATGTGGAGGTTACCTGCATAGCATCAAAATAATTATTGCAAGATATTCCTACATTAGACACCCAATCAACATTTTGGCCACAAAAATCATCCAGGTTCTAGTGGAAAATGTGTTCTGTGACAACCACAAGGGTAAGGTCTAGATTTCCTTCTGACATCTGAGATAACTCCTCTGGTTTACACTGGTACAGGTACTGCAGCAGCTCAGAGCAGCAGCAGAATGCAACAAGGTCCAGGCAAAATTTATCAAAGACTTGGGTGGCTCTCTTTATTCCTGGGGCACTTTTTAAGCAAGGTCATGTTCCTTAGGGAGACTGAAACCCTTAGAAGGCTGACCAGGGAGAAAAAGCTGAGAAGTCATGCAGGCTTTCGTGGTTTTTTTATTGTTTTCCATACCTGTGGTCACCTTTCTCTCCTCTCCCACCTTGGAGCTGCCTGTGTGCTTTTGGGGCACTGTCAGGAGTGTTCAAGAGTAACAGGCTGTCCTCTGAAAATGAGAATAGGAGGAGGGTGGTCAGTGAGAGAATGTGAGTTAATTTGAAAGATGCTTCTTCACTGGTGTTAAGCTGTACATTTGCTCTTAAATTGATTTCTTCCTTATCTTGGCTCCATGGATGAAGTCATCTTAGTTAAACCTTAAAAGGGTTTCCCATCAAGGTGTCACTTACCAGGCTGCTTTTCAGAGAGGAGAAAAACAGTTCCTGTCTGTCCTGTACTCTGAGTGTTTGCAGAGGACAAGATTAATGTGCTTCACATGTTCAGTCATGACAGGGGAAATGGTTGCTTGGTATTTCTTGATAACTCAGCTCATGGTTCTTCCCCACTCAATCCTGAGATATTTGTTTACAGAAGGCAGGAGAAAGATATAAGAATTTTGTAAATATTCATTAATAGTTGCATAGCAGTGCTTAATTTGTGGTGGAGTTGCAATGCTTTTTTCGCTTTTAAAAGTTAATTTCCACATATTTTCCAAGTGTGCAAAAAGAGATGATCTGGTACTCCTTGTACCTTGCAGTCCTCAGTTGAAAAAAGCAGACTTAGAATCTGTAAGTTACACAGGAACATTCTTATGGAAATGATGGCAAACCTAGAAGGGGGACAAGAAGCATCCTGCTAGACACAAAATCAAGTTTCTATATGAAAAATCTGATGTTCGCTTGGTTTATCTGTGGATTTGTTAAACTTTCTGATATAACAATTTAAAAAAAAGGGCAAACACTTTAAAAATCCTATATTTGTGGTTTGCTTGCTGTGGGAGTGATATCTGTAACTTGATGTTGTCCAAAGGAGGTGAGAGATGTTACCTCAGGAGCTGCTACAGCAGGACAAGAAGGAAGATTCCTGAGCTCTGAGCAGAGGGTTGAGGTGCACAAAATTCACTGAGATTTCTCTCACAACCTCCCCAAGTTCAGTGCTAGGCTTTGTTGCAGGGAGCCAGGAAAACTCTGGATGTGACTGCAACTCAGTACTGCAGTACTCCTGCAAATGGCAATTTAATTATAAAATATTTTTTGTCTAAGTGCCTTATAGAGGTCACCCTCACCCAAAAGCTGTCCACATCCCCTTTGCTCATGGCCATATGGATCTTCTGTTAGCTTGTGTTTTTACAGGGCAGTTGTACAAACCTTAATCATAAAGGCAGTGTTTGGTCAAGCAGCTGTAGCTGCTCTCAGTCACCACCCACCTCCTCTAAGCTGCTGTGTGTTTTTACAGGAATCATAAAATAAAACAGTTGAGGTGAAAACGTGCTGTGATAAAGGGCAGCCCACACAGCAGGTGAGGGAAGCAGCAGAATATGCTTGAAAGGAGGAAAGATGGTGCACCAGAAAATACTTTGTTCATGCACTTTCATGATTATTTCATCTGAACTTTTTCTGAGAGTGGCTCTAAGTGCTCAGTGATGTTCACCTTTCCTTTTAATAATTTCTCCTGAAATATGAGATTGAAACCTATTTTTTCTTCCAAATTAAAGGGAATGGACATAGGAAATAATGTGGAATATGACACTCCATTTTCTCTGGTGTACCTCTAAAATACATATGTTCATGCACAAACATGCCTACACTCTATTGTGGCATTAAAATATTCTGCTCTGTAAATGGTTAATGTATTTCCATTTGTGTGCCAGGTTTGTCTGAGCAGTTTGTGACAAGGAAAGTGTGATCATGGACAAGAGTTTAGGGGAAATCTGTTGATAGTCACTCTGAGAGAAGAGTAGCAATGCAGGCTTCAATAAGTACTGGAAAACTCCACTGTTCACCCAAGTGTTTACAGACTGTGGGGCACAATTAACAAATTTAAACACATTTTTGCTTAATGTGCTACTTAGAATCTGGAGGCCATACTTATTTTCAAAAGGATGTTGAGCCCTTTAGGGAATATTTTTGGGACCTGCAGCTCATTTCTCTGAAAAAAATTACTTTCCATGGAAAAGCAGCTCAGTGGAGACGTTAGGAGGGATCTACCCGAATCAGTTTAATTATTATGCCAAAGAAATTTGAGGGAGCTGTGCCCTCCATGCAATGCTGAGTATGAGACATGAAGCTGTAAAAAGGGAGTGGAGGGTACCAAAGTCAGCTCATCCTTTTCTCTTGGGCAGTACAGCAAGCACGGCCTCTGGGGCTGCATGCAGGGACTCTGTGGGCACCTTTTGGGTTGTCTTGGATGCTTTGCAGCTGTGGAAACCTTCCAGATTCTTCAGTTAGACTCTGCATTTTCCTGCCTCACTGATCCTCATGGCTCCTGTGTCCCTTCTGCTACAAGTACTGCCACCTTCCTCTCTGTTCAGCAGTCTTTACTAGAATGCCAGTTTGGTGATGCTAGACCCTTTTGGGGAATGTTTTCCTTCATCATTTACATCCTGGCCTCTTGTTCTCTTTCTTTGTGTGTGCTGGTCAAAAGATTTTTAGCTTGGGCAGAGTCTGTTGTGGACACAGGAACTGCTCTGTGCATCACAGCCTCTGAAAGCCTACAGAACATGCAGAAGATGTGACATTGGAGGCAGGCAGAAACAAAGGGGTCATTAAGTGCAGAAACAGGGCTTTCTCACTCCCCCTCAGCAGCAGACCCAAGCCTTGTGGCAGTGGTGTGGGGGCAGCAGATGGCAGAGCGTGAGCAGCACGGGAAGTCCCTGGGAAGTGACTCCCATGGCAAAGGAGGGGACATTGCTGCCAGCACAGAGAGCAAGGCAGTCAGCTGTGCAGCCACAAAATAACCTTCACCTTTCCTGGCCCAGCCTGACACTGCAGCAAACAAGCTCAAACTGGGAAAGGCACATGGTAAATGTTGCAGATGAAGTCGTAAAAGTCTGGCAGTCACCGCAGTTCGTGTCTTTCATAAAATCTGTGAAGAGGCAAATGGGAAGACAGGGACTGGCCAGAGCATCAGTGCAAATCAATCTGCTTTTCACCATCTCAGGGAAAAAGCAGACTTGAAAGACCTGCTGAGCAGATCTCTTCTCAAAGATAATGTGCTGCCACATGTTAGTGGAACTTGCAGAGCAAGATGGGGTCCAAAAAGCTTGAGTCACTCAGGGGCTGGTAGAGGGATAGAATTTTTATTCTTTTTTAATTTAGGGTTTTCAGCAAGCCTGGGATAATTCAGTGATCTGCTTTCTTTAAATCTTCAGTGCTCTGTTTGGGCCTGCTATGCACACACTGAAGCTGCTTGCTGTGCTTTGTGCTGCTGCCTGCGTCTGTTTTATTTTACCAAAACTTGTGGAGGAAACACTAGTAGTAGCCATTTTACACTGATTAAGAGGAAATATTTCCTTGACTTTGGAGCTTTTAAGGGAAATCTTAAACTGAGTTAGAAATTATTTTTCTTGCCATGAGACAAATACCAGTTTTGCTGGTTAGTTCTTCATGGGAGGCTCTCTGAGCCAGCCTTCCAATGGACTTTTGAGAAAACTTCACAGTGGCTGCCTGGAAATATACATCAGATGGTTTTGAAGCTGAATTAACATGTCTTTGGTGCTTGAGATTGGACTCCCTGTGTTTCTTTCTCTTTCTTGTGGCTTTTTACCTGCACACACCTTCCCTGTGCCAGGCTGTGCAGTGGGCTTGAATGAGCTGAAGGTGTCTGTGGTTGTCAGGATAAGGACAGAGTGACCAGGGCTGGCAGGAGGAGAGCTACCCTTCTCACAGCTGTAAGAAGTTACTTGATGACACCACATATTTGTCAGCTGTGCTCTGGTTCTGGTTTTAACGTCTATTTTCCTGAAAATTTAGGGGGAAACTTACTAAACTTGCCTCTGGAAAGGAGCAAAAAAAGAGAACATTTTTGTTTTCTGTGGTTTTTCTAGTCTGTCATCTGCTGTGTAGGATTAGCAATCCACCACAGACTTCTGTAATCCCTTGGCTGCTGAGAGTCCAAATCTTTAGTGCTTCTCTTAGGCAGGAATGGGTGATTCTCACCTTCCCAAGGCTCAGTTCTTGCACAGGGAGATGAAACCTCACCTCTCTGGGTGAGCTGAGCCTGCTTGTTCAGTGACCCTGTGGGGGAAGAGCTGCTGAGCAATTTGTTGGGAGCAAAGACAAAACCTCCCAATTAACTTTCAGAGGATCATGTTTTTTGGCTCTTGGCCACAAATGTTTAATAGCAAGTCAAGCTTGGCAGAGCAGCTTGTCTGCCCAGAGCTGAACTGGGGAGTCAAATTCACTACTCTGTGACAACTTAATTTTGACTTCAGGCTTGGGGACAAATCACAAAGGAACACAAGTAACTGTGCAACAGCTGTCACAGGAGGAGGGGGAAAGGAAAATAATAAAAAAAAGGAGACCAGTGTTAAAGTCACGGCATGCTACTTTGGGAAGCATTAAATTTGCAAAAGTGTCCCTGGAGCAGAATTGCTCATATTTGAGTTTTCCTTCATAAAAGAAATCTAGCTAGCTGTTGAACTAGACAGCTACTCCACAGATGTTAGCTTGACTACAGATGTACACAGTTCTGGATGTAAGGGAATGCATCACATGTGCTGTGTACACAACTCAAATTACATGTTTAACTTGTCAAGAAAAAGGATTTTGAGCATAAGGCAAAAGCAGTAAAATGGTTCTTCTGGGACATTTTTGGTGGTAAAGTTTTCATTAAAATATATATGTACAGGCTTTTGCATCTCTGGGTTTGAAGATGAGAGGGAAATGTGACACTGAGCTTGCAGAGCTGCTTGTTCTCAGGCTGAAGTGTGCAGACATGAATGTGCTTTCAAAACAAGCAGGAAAAGTGAGGCTGTGCTGCCAGTGGAGAGACAGAAGTGACTTGTGCGAGTTAAAAGAGCATTTGCTGTGGTAGCTGGCTGGGAACTACCGGAAGAAGAGAACAGGAGAAGTTGAACTAAATATACGAACTGTTGGAAATAGAAGGCTGAAAGACCAAGTTGCATCAGTGCTTACCAAATGTCTCAAATTGAAAGTTGGAGAGGAAAAAAGAAAGCAAAGATATAAGCCTTCTCTCCATCAACGTTACTTTTTGAGGACATCATCTTCATTCAGAACTTTTTGCTCTCTTGAATAACAGTTAATTCAGGATGAATTACTGTGCTTTTGAAGAGCTCAGCCTCTAGTTGTTTAGCTGTTAAAGAAGCTGAAAGTTGGGTAATTGTATTTATTTGGAAGCCCAGTTCAGAAAACACCGCTCACAGATTCTAGCAGACCATCACCACTGGAGGAAGAGAAGCAAAGGGAGAAGCCAAGTTAATGAATGAAGAATTGTGGTGATGCTGGAAATGGTAGACTTAGTCACAGATGGATGTGAAATTATTTTCCTCTCATCCTTGTGCAGGGAAATTAATTTTTGCCTACATAGAGCAGAGCAGCTTTGAAGCAGCTTTCACATGTTACGTAAATATGTATGAAAAAAATGTTTATGACAAGATTAATCCCTTCTTGCATCTCAGTCTTGCAGGCAGCCTCAGAATGGATTTCAAATGCCAATCAGACTGCCAATACCTCTACTTGAGCCTGTTGTAAAATGCCCTTACCAAAGGGAGAGAGGATAGGGTTCAGATCAAACCACTGGCTCCGGCTGCCTCCTAAATCTGTGTCCTACCTGCTCTTACAGCAGTGTGTGTGCTATGGACAGGAGCTTGGAAAGTTTTCCGGGAGTTTTTAATTTCTTTGACTTTCTCTAGTCTCTGCAGTAGGTAATACTGACCCACATCTCTTATTCAATCAATCCATCCTTTTCCCCAAATTAGTGGAATGTTATAGCTCTTCTCCCTGGCTGTGCTTACATTCTTGTTTTCCAAGTTTGTTTGAACTAATTCCCAGAGAGCTTCCGGATGTGCTAACTGTATAGAATACGTTGCTTTGCCATCTGGTTCAGGAAAGACACTTTTCCCATTCCATTCCCATCCAGTAATTATTGAAACTCCACAGTGAACTCTGCAAAGCACAGGTATTTATAGCCTTTGCAAGCATAATTTATTTTGTTTCAGCAAGTGTACACAAGGAAAAAATTTTGTTCAACTTTTGCAATTTTTTTTGTTAGTACCCTGAGACAGATATTTGCATGATAATTTAATAATCAATTTATTATTGCATAAGCATCATTATTCATATGTTGGGGGTCCAAGTAAGATATTTGATTTGAGATTCAGCTCTTGTAATGGAAAAAATTGATTTGGGGTTCAGGTTGTGTGTAAATCCTGTGCTAGTCTGAGTCAGCCCATTTCCAGTGGAACCCCAGGTTCTGCTAAATGCATCTTTCTTTCCCCACCTGAGCTGTAGTCTGGACTTCTGATGGGCTGCACCAAATACCTAATTGTAAGAAACAACCTCAAAGGACTATTTTAATTAAGTATTTCAAAATGCTACTTTTCTGTTCTGTGTTTTAACCTTGACATTTTTTAAAAATTTCATGGACTGCTAGATAGCAAGAGAAAATGGTAGTAAGGAATCACCAGGCATGTGAAAAACTCATGGGTTCTTTTATTAACTGCTCTCAGAATTAAGTGCAAGTAATTTTTTGGGGTTTTTTTGTTTCTGTTGGTGGAGAAGAAGGCTTGGAAGTGGATTCTAGATTTTTAAAAAAAAATACATGCAGGCAGAGAACTTACTGGTAACTGAGCTGAAGGTCCCCCAGGAGCCAGCAGTGCTGTGGCAAGGTGATCTCTGGGGTGCTTTGGTGCAAATTCTGTCAGTCTCTGCAGCAGCCTGTGGGTTTCTGGGCTGATCCAGAGTTCAGGCTGTGCAGCTGTGTGCTGGCAGAACCTTTCCCAGCACACCCACAGCGCTCAGGTCTAAAAGAAATCAATGAACTCTCTGGAGCGAGGCACGGGGACAGTTTGTCACAGCCAGGGCTGCTGTGCTCTGCCACTGAAACACATTTCTGGGCATGTCCTCAGTGATCAATGGCAGCAAGGATGCTTCCATGAAATCACTCTTTTCTGGGATGTCAGACCTTGCTGTTCTGTGGTTGACATGAGGAATATGGGTTTGGGTTAAAGCAGAGAAGCAAAAACAAAGGTGGATTTTCTCTCCTTGGGATTGCTCCTCTCCCCTTTCTGGCAACCACAGTCATGTAAGGCCCCTGGTGTTGGTGCAAGCTGGAAATGTGCTCCTAAAACTAAAATATGAGACATGTAAAACCTGACTGGATCATAAGGCATGCCTGAACCAGATCAGCTCCTCCAGAAATTTCTGTAAACACAAACAACACTGCAGAAACAACTGAATCAAAATCCTTTGTTATGTAGCAGCCATCCCGGAGTACAATAAACACTTCTTTAGTGGAAAAATTATTTGTTTTCAACTCTTTTGGAGCTGTTTTGGCAATATTCGCTGTGAGGTTGAAGGTGTTTATAGCACACCTGCTGACAGGAATCCAATAATGGATTCATAGGCACAATCTAGCCTTGTTATTTTTAAGTTAGAGTGCTTAATAAGCATGAAGCAATACAGAAAATTTGCCTGGTAAAATAAACTGTAAATACTTTAATCCATTTACCCTAATGCTTAATTTTAAGAAAGAGTTACCTAGTGTGTTGATTAGAGCTTTTCATGAAGAAAAAACTAATTCTAAACAAGAATTTTATTTTTTGTATTATGGTGCATTTACATGGATGCCAAGTGTGGAGTTTGCTTGGAGAATCCTGCCCCATTTGTTTGGTTTTTTTTTCCCTCCCCTTTGATCTAAAATAATTCGATTTTGGTTCAATGTGGGTACAAAATGAGTCCTTATTTATTGACCAGAGGTATTGGGTCTGAAACCTATGTGCAACCAGAGGAAATTCTAGATGGGAAGAGACTGCTGGAGACTTGTCCAGACTTCTTTTAAAAAAAGATCCTGGGCAAAATTGTTTAGGGTGCTGTCAGGTCATGTCCAGAACAATGCCATCAAGGGTATGAAAAATCAAATGTTAAGTATAAGGAAGAGGTTAGGATTTTCTGTCAAATTATGTTCCTGGAAAATCTTTTTCTGCATCCTTCAGAAGTGTTTTCAATATTTATCATATTTATGATCTGCAGGGAGCAAGTTAAATAATTTTAATTTTTTTGGTTTTGAGTGTTATATTGAGAAAAATAACAGAAACTGGTTGGCTGAACTTTTATTGAAAATGGTGGCTCTTGGCTTGAGGACAGTTTGTTAAATACCTGGATGATTCACTCTTTCACAAACTGCTGCAAGTTGCCTTCAGAGCAGCAATATTTGTATGTGCTGCAAAAGGTGGGAAAGTCTGGAGTTTGAGTGACTCTGAAGATCTTAGAAAAGTTCAGTTTGGGCTTTTTTCCCAAACAAATTTTGTAATTATCAAGCTCTCTATTGCTTTCTTCCCATGTTTGCCACAGTTAATGGAAAACTAATGATTTTATGCATGCCTTTTACAACAGGAGATATTTTTCAGTATTTTCATGTTTTAGAGTTTTCTGTCTGAAATATATGTAATTTATAGTTTGTTCAGAAATTTCCCTTTTGATAGAGATAGTCAAAGAAAAAAAAGTCTTTTTCCCTGATCATGAGAAAAATAATCTTAGGGGTTTTCATGTTGAATTTATCTTAAAATGTTTGGGGATTTTTTCCCCACTGAGTATGTATCAGGAGAAATTTATGAGGCTTTTTTAGGTCAATTCACTTCTACTAATTGAAAGCTTGTTCATCTACTTAAGATTATTTTGGTAAGAAGTAACGATACCCCACATATTGGGAATATTAACAACTTTGTGATGGGAGGGAGTTAAAAAGGCATTTCCTGTAAAAATTTTACTCTAACAAAGCAACCAGTTCCACTTGATTGTTTAAATCCTCAACAAGTGACAGGAATCAGTATTTTATTTATTGATCAACGCTTCCAAACGCAGTTTTGCGCAGAGAGTTAGAGCCACCAACCAGCTTTTCCCTGAGTGTAAGTATTGCAAATTCCCTGCAGGAGTTATATCCCTTGTGAAGACTACCCCATCAGCGTTGGTTTTTTAACTTTTCTTTTGAAATTTAAAGGTAGAAAAAGGACATTTATTGAGAAGAGTTAGTTAGTTCTTTTAAATATTTTGGTTTGACTCAGATCACTGAAAGGACCCCTCTGTGCAAGGCTGCCTCTTTCTGGGGGCAGCTTTCAGCATGACATCAGGCTGATGTGCAGTGTCAATTTAATCAGGTACTGACATGACATTAAAAGTCCAAGAAAAGAAATTAAAGACATGGTAGAATGAAGGGCAGCAGGAGATTTTTGTAAGCCAATTTTGTTTTGACCAAGAGTGAAAGGTAAGAGGTGTGTTTTTCTTTCCTCTCATTGAGTTCCCCATCCTTTTGAAATGAATTTCACTGATATGTCAGTTGTAGGGGAAAAAAAAAAATCCTCTACATGCATTTCCAGTTTATTGATCAAGTAATTTTATCTGATTTCTTCTTGAGACTTTAGAAGACAATGCATTGAGGAGGAGTATAAACAGCATGAATAAGAGCCATCTACTCCTGTCCCAGCTGCATTAAAGATTCTGAGCTGGAGTGAGCATCTCTTGCTGTGTGCATTACCAGGGCACCCCCTGGCTTCCAGAGCTCCTCAGCAGGAAGGAGACAAATCTCCATCAATTTCACAGCAGAACCATGCTTTTTCTTTTTTTTTTAGCTGTAACAATGCTGTATGATTTGTTGTTGGCTTTAAAAATAAAAAAAACCAGCTTGTAGAGCTTTTATTGCATCATTTGTGTTTTAATAGGTGCTTTAATAGGGTTTTTAATAGGAAAGGAAATTACCCAAATATTGTAGTCAATGTAACTGAGTAGTGCCGTTCTTTTATTGTTGTTTTTGTTTTCCCTTATGTTTTCTCTTATGCTGCAGATCACACAACTTGTTTTATAAATGGTTTTATGTCCATCACAGAGGTGCAAACCCATGTTTACTGCTTTTTCCCTCAAAGCTTATAATTCAATCCATGCATTCCCTGAAGTGGCCATGTGGGGTTTTCCTTGGCTGGTTTTCATTCACCAGTTTGAAGGAAGGAGAAGCAGCACTAGAGAAGAGGTTTCCAGATGGAGCCGCAACATCCTGGAGGAAAATAATCTGGCTTCATACTTACACTTCAGTACTGGCAGGAGGCTCAAAAACCCACCATGAATCCATGGTATTATTTGCTAGTTGTTTGTCATATATAATCCAGATTAATTGATACAATAAATGTCATTTTGCAGGTGACTTGAGCAAGCTAAACATACCTGTAGGTATGGAACATGAGTTAATTAATGAATGAAATTATTTCTGGTAGTGTAGTAGCTTTGCATCCTCCATGTAGTATCAGTTATGGTACCAAAATTTACACTCAATTTCCTAGAAATTGCTGCAAGGGGAGAGCCGGGAGGATCACCTAATCCATCTCTGCTCTTTGAGTGATGGGAATTAAATGTTACCTGGTGCTTCTGATAGAAATGGACTTTGGAGAAAACTGAGGTGAGCTCCACGAGTCTCTGCAAATAACTGAGATGTGTTGTTTTAATTTCCTCCCATGTTGGCACATTCCTGATGTTTTAAGTTAATCTCTTTTCTCTAAATTGAGCTAATGAATGCGTTCTTGAAGTGGAGCTGGTAAACTGTTGGCTGCTGTCCTCTTAGCACACTTTTATATTTTGCCTCACAAGGCCACATGCCATTCTACTTGGCCTCTCTTAGAGAAAACTGCTCTCCTTCAGCTGTTCTTGAAATGGTGTTTTCCAGCTCTTGATGTCTCTTTCACCTTCTCTGAACTCACCAGGAAAGCTGTTTAAAAACTTGTGCCAAAAACTGGGCTCAGATTTCTGTGCCTTTTAGGAGGCGCTCTTCACAGTTGATCACCGTGCTCCAATAACAGCAATTCAGCCCTCTTGGTCAGGATTACAATTTTCCATTTAATATCTGTGTGTAGAACTTTTATTTCCAAAGCATGCCTTCATCTATCTTCTCTTTTGGTTTTGAACCCTTTCCTTCAATTTGTGAAAATCAATTTGAAGTCTGAGCTTGTCCTTGAAAGTTCTTGCAGCCACTCCCAGTATTATGACCTTTCTAAGTGTTATAGTTGCTTGATTTTATTATCTTAGCCAATAAAGAAATAAAGAATATTTGGAAATAATAAATTTCATTTATAAAGAAATTGTTGAAGGTAGTTGGGCCTGAGGCTGAACCCTTTTCAAGACCAAATTTAAGTCTTACAAGTTGACAGCAAGCTACAGATGACACTTTAAAGTACAATTTTCTAGGAGCTGTGCCCTGTTTCATGAGCTTGCTTAGGAGGCTGTCACTTGAGGCAGTGCCAGAAAACCCTCTTGTATTCAGGACACATCACAACTGCTGCTGTCCCATGTCTGCCAGGTCAGTTACCCTGCCAAGGAAACCAAAATAGCTCAGCATTGCCTGTTTTCAGCAGTTTTATTGCTGCTTTATTGCCTTGCTATTTGCCAGGTGCTTATAAACTGTTTAGCAAACAGCCTTTTTTAGGCATTTCTGGGCCACTGTGGCTTTACAGCTCTGCTGATGGTGCTGAACAACAAATGAGTTGTTGAGAGGGGCTCAGGGGGGTTCCTGTGACTGACTGGGGGTGTGACCCTGGCTTTCAGTTCATTTGAATTTTATGTGAATTTATGTGTGCATTGGGGCTCTTCTGTGCTGCTCTGCACAGCTCTGTAATAACCTCCTGTGCAGTGGGGGCTCTTCTGCTGGGGCTGCCTTTTCCTTTGATCAAACCTGGCTTTGATTCCACAACAGTTTTGGATTTTAGTATTTGAAATTCAACTAGTATTTTTAAAAGGACACTCTTTCCAGCTTTGCTACTGACTGAAAAAGTTCTGGAGCCTGCCTTTTGTAATGCTGGCAGCATGGATGGCTTTCCTTGCTCTTAAATTTTTGAATGCTCAGCTTTCTGTCAGCTAAGAGGGAAATCCCTAACAGAATTTTTTTGTTACTCATCTTGAGAATGACTTGGTTTCTCCCCAGCAAGAAGGACTAGCAATATCTGAAACAGCTCTATAAATAACTTCTGCAAGTAATTCAGCAATGAAAAGTATTCTTATAATTATATTTCCCAGTCTGAAGCAGGATCATCTTATTTGGAATATATTGTCAGAAATTTTCAAACCTTTTTTGCTGTGCCTGGAGTATATTAGAAATGAGAATTGTTGAAATGTGAATTAAATTCCAGATAAGAAAATTTCCTGTTATGCAAAGCAAATTCCATTTTGGCTCTTAACCTACCTGTTACATCCCAGTTAAGCAGCAAATACTGTTGATGTTCCATTTCTCTTGTCAAGGACTTTTTATTTTTTTATTTTTATAAATACAAAATCCCTCTTGTATTAGTTTACAGTCTTCTTTTTCTTCTTGAGCTCACATGGAGTTGTAATTGAGGTTTTTTACATGTGAAAGTATACATGTGAGCCAGAAACCACTCTAGATAGTAGCTAAAACCAATTAGTTTTTCTAATGAGGAAAAATGTCTTTGAGTTTGTTTTTTAGGGACATGTGTATATGGAAACAAAGTGAAAACAGTGATATTTGATGAATAGAAATGCCAGTGTCCCTTCTTAGCAGACTAAAAGACAGGACAACCATGGAATGTAAAATATTCCTCATCTCAGTGCTGCCACCAATTTTATGCTGCCTGTGCCAGAGTCCAAGTTTTAACATTACAACTGAAATGTGCATCTCTTTATATTATGGAAGGTGATTAAGAAGCTGTTTTTTCTAAGTCCCCTTTGTCCATATGTCACTGCATGCAAGTGATATCATGTTGTCACCCTGAGAAGAGCAGATGGGCTGGTTCCTTCTGGACAACAATAATTCACTGTGTTTTTCACTTTCCCCTATGAAATTTGTACTAAAAATGTTGTCCTGGAGTAATAAACCTGGAGCCAGATGGAGCTACCATTCGAACTGCACCAAAATAAATTCTGGCAAATATTACAGGAGTGTATTTTTAGAGGTAGCAAATTGGGGATTTCAAACTAGCAAAAATGATGGTATCAAGCTGTATTTCATGCTTATGGATTGATTGCAGTTTCCATTACAAATGCATTTTTAATGAAAAAATTTTGAAAAAATCAATGCCATCTACAGCAGAAACAGATGCAGGCTCTTCCTTTAAAGCCCTGCTGTGATGGCAGGTGCTTGTGAGAGAATCAGGGGAAGGAGGAGCAGGGTCTCTGCTTAGTGCAGGATTGACTTTGTCTCCTTGGGAAGAAAGGTGAGTCCCCAGCTGGGGGGGCTGGATCCTGGCCAAAGGCAGGGCTGGGAACTGTGGGGCTGTCCCCCATTTTGGGTGCTCTGAGCCACACTGAAACACCAGTGCTGGAGGCATCTCTTGGGTTCTGTTACCTTTTCAAATTACCTGACTTGTAGCCTCTGAGACAACGATTTATCCTTTCAACATGGCACACAAGAAGATAACTTCTTATTTTCCCTGAATTAAGGTTTTCTTTAAGGTTTCCTCTAATGGTACCGATGGTTTTGAGTAATCCTGAACCCTGTTTATCTGGCATTAATGAACCCCAGGAAAACAACTTGGTGGGTCAGACTTGTGGGTTCCTTGGACCAAGGCCAGCTTTGGAGTTCCTGGTGACTTTGTCCTGTTGCTGTGTCAGTGTCAGCTCTGGGGTTGGCAGCAGTTTGTGACACACCAGATGTTTTGGAGAATGGTCAGGGTACCCTGTACCTGTGGCAGGAGGTTCTGCTCAGCCTCTTGGTCCTGTGGAAGGTGTTCCATTGTGCTCCTGTGTGTGTGTGCAGAAACAACTGGATATCAGTTCAATTTCTAGTGTAGCGTTCTTGGAAATCTTCCGATGGAAATCAGTTTTAAAAGGCCAGGTTTAAAGAAAATAATATTCAACTAAAACATGTATGAGAGAGGGAAGTCTTAGATTAAACCAGACATCTGGGATGCAGGAGATTCAAAGTCAAGTTTCTACCATGCAGGTTTTCCCCTGCCCTCCTGTGAGAGTCCTGGAAGTATTCTTTGCCTGTTTAGAAGTATGTCTGCCACATCTTTAGTTGTCTTTTTGTTTTTATTTTCCTGCCAATTCTAAAAGGGAAAATAGGATCTAGATTGTTTTTCCAGTTTTTGGTTGAATGGTTGTGGTTCACAATTCTAGATACAAGTAAATTTCTCTAAAAGGTTAGGGAGTACTTGTTTTAATTTTTGTATCTCTATTGCATTTTACAAAGGACTGTTGAAGGAAAAAATTATTTTCTATGTTTTAGTTTTCCTCCAAAATCAGAACATTGTTAAAGGCCTTCCTGTGTTTGTGTAGGTGCACATGAATACAAGTTTTCTTTCCCTGCTTGTAGATCAACTTTCTTTAGCAGTGTTTTGGGGAATATGGAGCCAGTTGTCCTTTCTTGCTTTTCAATGCAGCCTGAGCTGGAGGTCAGTAGGAACACAAACAATTGTCTTTACCAACCTGGGGACAAAGAATGCTGGAAAATGTGTCCAGCCAGAAATGATCCCATGTAGCACGAAAGACCTAGTTTTTTTTTATTCTTTGATATTTTAGGCTGAATGATACCTTTTTAATTTTTTCTCAAGTATTTGAATATTTGTTTTATTCCACAGAACATTTTATCACCATCAGAAATAGTTGATGTGGAGGTGAAACCCATCATTTTGATGTGAAGCTTTCTATTTCTGTTGTGAACGATTAACTTGATTAAACGCATTCAATCTCACTTTATTTCCCATTTATCACAATTATGCAGAACATATTTTTAATTAGAAAGGAATCCTTTCTTGCTTAGGTTGAGACAACCCTATGAAATAATGTACAGGGGTGGGAGCTCTGGTTTTTCATCCTGTTAGAATGCTGTTGCAGTAAGTTTCAAATCCTTCTCCCCAGCTGGCAATTCCCTTTCACAGATAAGGTTGTAAATGACTCAGTTCTGTTGGTTTTCAGAATGAAAAACCACTATGTGTTAGCCCTTTACAGGCATTTTTAACATGCATTTGAAAGATAGCCAAAATGTAAGAGTTTGATTTGGAATTAAACAATTCTTGAAAGAAGTGACACATGCACAGGATGAGTCAATTTTGTTGCCTTCCAAATGTGTATTCTTTTTGCTTCCAGATCACTGTTGGCCAAAATATTTTCTTTTGAGCAGATCCAAGAGCTTAGAGCTTTACTAGGAATTAAGTCTCATTTGAATTTATCTCACTTTTCCAACCAGTAGCCTTTTTTTCATACAGGAAAATTCATCTATTGGTCAACAGTCTTACACTTTCTCACCCTGACAAACCAAAGAGTTTTGTGAGGAAGGAAATTTGTGTCAATCCCAAGAAGTAATTGTGATTCTTTGTGTTTTGGAGTTGGCTGACAGAAAAATGCTTTCCTAGTGTCAGGTGATGTTCTCAACCCTGAGGCTGCAGAGATAATGTTGAATTTGCAGGGCACTGCTTGTCGTGTTCAACTCTTTTCTCTATTCCTGCTCTTGCCAGGTGAAATCCTTGCACCCTGCTTCCATCCTGCTCTGCTGAGCTCACTGGGAGCTGTCTGACTGCTCACACTGGTGCTGAAGAGCCTTGTGCTCCTTTGGGATGCTGCCCTGAAGGTTTTCCATTCTTCATTGGGCTCCTGTTAAACACCTGACTTGCAGTAGCAGCAGTACAAAGGGAAACTTTGTGGAGAGGGGCAGCTGAGCAGGCTGGGGAGAGTCTTCTTTGCCTTGTGATCAATGAAAATTTCAAAATAGCCCCTTCTGGTTAGAAATAGCAGAAATGATGTGTGCATCCTCTCATGCTAAGCAATGAAACACAGGAAACAAAGTGCATGCAGTAGGCAGGGTAGGAAAATACCATGTAGAGACAAACCAGTGAGGGCAGCTTCAGTCTGAGCACAGGACCTGAACTGCTTTCAGTCTGCTGGAGCCATCTACAGGAACCTGATATTGCAATTTAACCCTGTTAAAAATGCTGAGCAACTTTGGGAATAAATGAAGTGACCACATGAGCTCTATGCCCTGTTCACACTGTCCTGACCAGAAAGCATCTGGAAAGATTTTTTTATTTCTTCTCTGAAAACTGAGTGTAGTGTCTCAAGGACAAACTCTGGTACAGAAGCATCTCCAAGTCCCTAACCCTGCTCTGTGGTTTGTTATAACTCATCTCTAAAGACAGAAAGCAAACACAAAATCACAGTTGGATCTAGTGGTTACTCTGTACTTCCAGAAGGGTGTGTTGAGACAAAGGTGGTTCATAGCTGCAGGTTCTGCACTGAGGGAAGGACAGAAAGAAAAGCACAGAGCTGCTGACCACTGTGAAATTCCCCAGAAGGCTGCTTTGGTCAGTTAAATCTAGTTAATATGGCCTGTTTGTGCAGTTGTGTGAATCAGAGTGCTCCCATCCATCAGAGTCCTGAATAAAACCTTTGGTGAGACCAGCAACCTTTCTTCCCACCAAATGGAAAGAGAAGAGTGTTCTCCAACAGAGACCCTGTTCCTACAGGCTCTGTGGGGCTGTCTAAAGGATAAATGAATTGCAATAAATGAGTTAGCACAGATAGGGTATGAGCAGTATAGTCACATTACAGTGGCATTCTGCCCAGTTTAACATCTTGGAGAAATGGCATTGTGGGATGCTGAGTGAAAATAACTGTACAGCACAGTTCAGAGCTCTCCATGCTGAACCTTTGCAGACCTTTACTGCAGTCTGTTCAAATATTTCCTGTGTCTTGGAAGAGTTCTGCCACCAGCAAGCCCTGTCTGGGGTTGAGCTGTAATGAGTCAGTCCCTAAATCAGGATCATCCCTGGAAAATTAAAATATGATCCCGAATCTATTTCAAAATGGACAAATCTGGTTTGGGCTTTTACTTCATCCAATTGTGCTATTATGCCTTTGTCAAATACCTCATGATGGTTAAGATGTGGATAACTTTTTGACTTGAGAGATACTCCTTTATTCTAGGGTAATTTTTAAACCGGGCATACATCACATGTTTGAACTATGTTCTCAGCTGTCATTGCTGACCAGTCCAAATGCTTTATTACAACCATGTTATATAATTAGGTGAATAATTACATTACTCTGAGTGCCATCATGGTCTGAGAAATGAAACAAACAGCTGTAAAATCACCTGTAATTATATAGTTCCAGCATGATTGAATCTAATGCATTCTGTAAATGTAGAGTGCTGGCCTTTGTGAAATGGCTGAGTTATTAATTCAAAACTGTCCGTATTATCTTAAAGGAGCATGTATGGATCTCTCCTAGCAACTCTACAACAGGGAGCTTAGGTGTCATATTAATTGTGTTTACTTTAAGATGGATCCAATGACAATTTTTAACTAAGGGATATTCAATAGCTGAAATTCACCTTAACTGCTAAGATAATTGCTATATGCTCACCATAGCATTAAAACACTGAGTGTATTTCATAAATGAATAGTTATGTTGCAGTTTCTTATTGGTATGTTTCTGCTTAATGGTGCTGTGGTGTGAGTACTGTAATTATTAGCTATTCATTTCCCATTATTCCCATTATTTCCTTGGGATTTTTTTTTTTCATTTACTAATGTTCTATAATACAATGCTGGTTGAATTAATGTTTTCCAGTTTAATGTTTCCCCCGCTTAATATGTACATATAGTGTGCTACCAAAAGATTTATGGTTAATGGAAAATATAATAAAAATTAGTTGTTCCTTTTGAGGGATCTCAAAGATGTTTTCCTGAAACAAATACCTGTAAGTCTAAGATTAATTAATGCAAAGAAAAGTGCTCAACTTAAAGATAAAATATAGATAATTTTAAATGTGACTGAAGGAAACCAAGCATCATCTCAGTAAAATGAAGTCCTCTCTCTTTCGATGGCATTAATATCATGTGTTCCTGTAATGTCTGGGGAGGTGGGCTTGGGCCAGGCAGTGCTCTCTGCAGCTCCTAAATTCAGCTTGACAAGATTGTGCTCCACTGCAGGGGAGGCAGGCTTATTGGTTCTGACTGGTTACAAAGGCTCTGTGTAGTTGCTAAGAATGTAAAGGAGGACTTACAGGAAAAAACCCAGAATATGTAATGGCATAGTCACTGAACAGTAAATAATAGGAGAGAGGCCTTTGTTCAGTATTTTCAGCAGAGTGGGATAGCACCTAAGTGTAACTTTTTTTCACATAAAAAGGATGGCACAAACCTTATACAGCTGCTGGCAGGAGAGTTTGGATTTCTTTTGGAAGGTCTTTAGATGCAATGATAGAAAACTGCAGTTGCAAAAACAGAGGTCTCAAATAAGCACCCAAAAAATAGATGGGATAATGCTGATTTTAGATGGGATAATGCTGATTTTACAGACTAAAATAGCAGAAGGTCTGCAAGTTACACATAAGCCCTATTCTTGTAAGGAGCTGGCATTAAAGCTGAAACAGGGGCCAGATAAAAACAAAATAAACATCTAATTAGTGTGCTCAGAGCTTTCAAAAAGTCATGATTTTCCTAGGAGTGATGAAGTTTTAGAGATTCTATCTAAAATCTCTTTGTTAATATTTTTCCAATTTTCAAGTATTACGGGAAGGAGTCCTACTATTTCTTTGTGTAAGGCAGCACCAAATGCAGAACAGCTTTGTATTCACACCTGAAGGGGGTACATGTTGATTTCTGCCCATCAGTGCAACCTCTTCAGTCATATTTATTTTTGTTACCCTTTGTGTTACTCCTGCAGTTTTATCACAGGGGTTTGACAATCACCATGGTTGCAGTGGGTGTCAGATGTGACATTCCTTACAAAATCACATGGCCTCTGTGGCAGAACTAATGCAACTAATGCACAGGGAATTATCTTCATGTTAAAGGGGGGCTCTTTGTGCTCTGCCTTTGGGCTGTTAATGGTGAATTCAGGTCTCCAGAAAGGGAAGAACAGGAGCTGTGTGTTACAGAAAGGGTGGCAGAACTTCTGAGCTTGTCTAACCTGGTGAATCCCTCTGAGCATTCTCAGATGCTGCAGTCAAAGAAGGGAGTTATTGCACAAGAAGTTTAAAAAAACTGCTTCATCCTGGGCAGTCCTGTCAGAGCTGTCAGGAGAGTTTGACATAATTCTCTTTCCAGTGTCTTTGGAGCTGGATCTGCTCAGAATGTCAGCTAAAGAGGCATTTTTAATTGATTTCTCAGAACTTTTTTTTTTTTTTGCCTGGTGTTTTGTGTTTGGGCTGAATCCTGGGGTGTTTTAGGCAGTGTCTGATAATATCTTTGAGAGCAGACATGTTTATCAGCCTCACAGAAGATGAATGGGGTGCAGGGAAGAGGTAATGCACTTAAAGTGCTACTGCTCTGTGCATGAATGATTTCACAGATCTGCTGGCAGCCTCAAAATAAAAATAACTGTATTCAACATAAGCATTTTTCTGGGATTGAACAAAACACTTCTTCAGTTATATAAGGGGCTGGTATGAACACATATGGAAAACATATCCAGCTTTCACATATCACTCTCCTCTGAAAACAGTGCTCAAACACCTGGGATGCTATTTCAGAAAGTGAATGTCAAAAATGTAAAATCCAAGAGTATTTAAAATCTGAAAAGACAAGACTGGAGGGTTGTCCCTAAGGGTAAAATGAGGAGGCTTCCTTGTAAGCTTTGTCAGAGAACAGGGAGCCACCCACATTTAAAATTGGTGAAACAGAAGACTTTAACAATGATGATTGTTTAGCATGTCTCCTTGACAGCAGTACCTTCCTACCACTGTTGTGACCTCAGTGCAGTCCTAGTCAAAATCTTCTCCCCTAATCCCTTTATGAAGTCATTCTGATAGTGTTTTCCCTATGTATTTATAGCATTACAAAAGATACATGGGGGCATGTCTTATTCCCTTAGAGCATCAGACACACTTGTTTATAGACTGGTGCTTTAAGAAGGAAAAGCCTAAACAATAAATAAATAAATGGGATGTAACCGATGTTTTTATTTAGGTTTTATCTCAAAAGTATACTTAAGTGCTGTTATTACCTTATTCATTTTGATGGCAGCATAATTATTCCAAGATATTCCTGTAGAACAGTATCACAGTCACCAAATCTTACAGCTTCCCTTGCTACAGTAACTTGTGCAGCACTATCCAATTTAATCAATATGTTTATATTCTGCCCTCATTAGTAGATTTGCAATCACTAAGTTCTGTTAAAATACACTGCCTCCATTCCCAACTTTTATGTCTTCCTGAGGTTTAGGAATAAAACCAAAGCCACTAGATCGCTTCGCACAATTCCAAGTGGTTTTGTCCTCAGGACTGTGCAATGTGGCAGAATTCTTTCATGGAAGATCCTCTGAATTAAAATTGATACTCCTAAGTCTGTTTGAATGAAAGAATCATTAAGATTTTATCCATGTGATGATTCAGGAAGGCTTAAAACAAATCAAACTAAATTAGCATCCTATGTAGGCTTCTCATTTAGAAATAAAGTGACCTTAGCTCACCCTGCTGCTTTTCCCCTGGCTTATCCTGCAGTGCTGTGTCCCTGCTCCTCTGAGGAAGACCCTCCAAGATGAAGCTATTTATTTTTCATGGCATTTCTAGCACTTTGGATAGTTAGCTAATGTACTATAATTTTAGCTTATGCTCTTTCAATTAGAAAGACAAATTTCTTGTATTGCTCATTTGCTGGCTGTTTCCATGCTGCATTCATTATCTGTCCTGTTCCACAGGAACAGGCTTTTAAATTGGGAATGGGTCAGGAGAGCACACTCAAAATGACTCCTGACAAGCAGCTGACATTTTTCTGCACCTGAGATGTTCTAATCTTCATGCTAATAAGGAGATTTATTCTCACAGAGTTTAATAATTGTTGATGGCTTTCGAAATAAAGAAGAGGTGCTTAAGCCACGAACACTGAGTGCTGCTGCAGGATGTGGGCTCAGTGGAGTGGCACACAGCTCTTGTAAAACTGGAGACCAGGCATGTCTTTAATGGAAAATGCTAATAAAAGAGGAAAAAAGTTTGTCAATACTTTTTATAGCTGTTTTTGAATAGAATTTATTTTTATTCATTGGGGAAGCATATTAATCAATGAGAACAGTAAGTAATTTTTAGTTCTGGAAATTAGATCAAACAGGCATTTCTGTAATATTAAAACTTTACGTGTGAAATGGCATTTTAGGAGAGTTTGAGGAGGAATGCAAGCAGTAATAATATTAGATCACATCACTAGGATGCCACATTTAGATTTCCAGCATTAAAGCCTGATCTAATAATTGTAATGGATATTGTGTGGTTCCTCAGTAATGAGATGATTCAGTGAAGCCTATTTATGTGCAAAGGTTTAGAGTTTTGTTCTTTTTTGATTTCGCTGAAGGAAAGGAAAAATAAGCCTCTTGTTTAGAATGAACTTTCTGAAGTGGTCGTTTTGGTGAAGGGGGAATGTGGAAAAAGAATTGAAGCTGGAAACCTGTATTGCTGTTAAATGAAACTTATAGCTTAAGAGTTTTAGACCAAATCAATGTCTTGCAAGGATAATATTTTGGGGTCTTTTAGTCAAATTTGACCAGCCATCAGCTGGCATCTTCATACATGTTCATGCAGCCAAAGCCAGTGGTGCCTTCTGCCTTTCTCCTGGTGATGCACAGCTCCTACAAGTTCCTTTGTACATCAACAGTGAAATCTAGAGTGCTTACAAACCAAATTGATGTCCTATTGCACTAAATTTACACCAAACACTAGTTAGTTTCCAAATAAATATTTCAATCCAGGCTTGAATGCAAACTTTTGTTTGTGGGGATGACGTATGAACATAGACTTTTTAATTTTCAGCAAAGAGAAAATATTATTGTCAATAACTACAGTTATTCACCTATGACTTTTTGAATGAATGATTTATGTTCTGTCTCCACACAGTAGAGATGTAATTTCAATGGAGAAGCCATGATGGGTGCCCTCTGTGTATATTACACCAAATTGGTGTCTATCAAGATTGAATGCTTGGCACACAACCTTGCAGATTGCAGGGAACCATAAAAGGGAGCAAGGAAGCAGAAAAAGCACTCAGATCTGCATGAGCATGCAAATATGGCTGGTGGAGAGACTCAAAATCACAGCAATGCTTTGGGCACATCTATCAGCTCTAAAGATATCAGAATTAGAGGAGATAGGTGCAAGAGAGAATTGCTCTGGGATAATAGGACTGCTTATTAAAATTTTACCTGTGTGCTATGCATTAGAAAAGGGGTTTTTTTGGTCCAGAGAAGATGTAGCTGGTAGACAAGCAAATAGCATAGCAACTGTACGTCAGGCTCAGCCAGCATTCCTTTGAATGTTTGCTCCTAAATAAAGAACAAACATTTGCAGAGAAATTATATTTCTTTCTCAGTAGAAATAGGCCAGATTAAGTGG
Organism: Arremon aurantiirostris; assembly: GCA_035583995.1. Classification (NCBI taxonomy): domain Eukaryota; kingdom Metazoa; phylum Chordata; class Aves; order Passeriformes; family Passerellidae; genus Arremon; species Arremon aurantiirostris. Next base: position 29,503,558 of record JAXCLO010000280.1, on the reverse strand, counting down.
CAATAAATCAGCAAGATGCCTTTTTATAGTCTTGCTTTTGCACAGCTCTAAACTATAAAATACTTGTCTGTTTTTAAGCTTTTGACTTAGGAGATGCGGCTTTTTACCCATACTCTGTGCATCCACTGCACTTTAGATAAAGAGTCCTTTATCCCTGATCCAAGGAAAAAAAGCTTGGGAATTGCAAGTGAGATGTTCCAGCGGTGTTTGTGGGCCAGAGTCTTGTGAGACAGTGCAAGTCCACTGATGTTGCTCTTCCAGTTATTTCCAAGGGAAAAAGTTTCCATCCTGTTGCTTGGAAAATCAGCGTAGCTCATCTGTTACAGCTGTGGTGGCCTCTAAGACTGTGCATCAAATGATGAATTGTATAGTTTGCCATGATTTCACCTAAATGGAAATGTGCTGTGTGAAAATATCAAAGCTATGAAAACTGAACTTTCAAAATTGTTTTTATTGCACTTTTGGCCCCCTGAGTTAGACTCACATGTATAGCCATATAGTAGACTTGCATTTTAAGATTCTTCATTTAGGAATAGGTTACAGAAGAAAAGTAAAAAAGAAAAAGCTCTGAAGGTCACAATGGGAAAGAAGATTGGATAAAGTAGAAACATTTTATTTTAAAAAATATAAAATCTACAAGGGTTGTAAGTTATGAGACTTCTGCGAGGAGCAGGCAGTCACCCTTGTTATGCACCTCACCTAAAAGACAAAAAAAGTTCCCAGTGTCTTTCTTTATTAAAGAATTGCATGCAAAACTACCTAGAACCAGAACAGAACTAGAGGTTAAGACATGTATCCTGTTATCACAGTCCTTTCTGGGAGCTGTGCCTCAGTTGCTGCACTGGGGATAGATGTGTTAGCTAAAATGACATTCACATCTGAAACAAATAAAAATCCCCCGTTATTCTAAAACATTAGAGTGGTCTAGGTGCAGTTTTCTAATGAATACATCTAGCAGTGAACAGTGGCTGGGGGAAAGGAGAATAATCCAATTTCATCTGAGATAATAAAAACACAGTTTCCTGCATGTCTCCGTCTATCAGAGAATGGAGACTTGGAGCATTTTTAGCAATATTTAGAGCTCATTTCTCTCTTCTTTTACAGCACTGTAATTAGATTAAATGAAGTAATTCCTTATCTGCTCCCATGTAGGCAGGAGGCAGGTTTCTAGCGCTGGCATGGCACAGTTTTTAATTTAACAGCACTAATTCACCAGCGGGTAGTGTTATTAATTTCAAGTAATTCTGAGAACTATTGTGAGTTGTGGTTTTAAAATTATTAAATGTTGAAGTGTTCTAGCACAAGAGGAAAAAAAAATCTTTCAAGAGGGTCTTATTATTTTACTCAACAGATAAAAGTAAATATTACATATAAGTGGAAATAGTTGGCAAACTTAATAAAAAAAAACCCAGCCAAAAGAAACCCCAGTATTTTTCTTTTGGTTTTATAGTTCTAAGAAATTATGGAAAAAAACTTTCTGGAGCCTGTTTGTTATTTAGTTTAAAGTGAAAGCATAAGCTTTCAAAGGATAGTTTTCAAAGGAGATCTTTCAATGTGTTCTTTCTGCAGCCTGTCAGAGCAGCAAACCAAATATAAACACAAATTTCACTGCATTTGTGCTGCCCTTGCTGGGCACTGCTGGGGAACAGGGCCTTTCCTCAAGTGACCAACCTTCCAAGCTTTCTCTAAACTTCACTTTTCCTCTGATGAACTTACTTCTTTTGGTTGTAGGAGTATTGTTGCCATGAGAATGAGACAATTTTCCCACAATTACTGTTCTCTATGATAAAGGAGTTGCTGTGCTTTAGCTCCTGCTCACCATGGTGCTGTCCTGGCTCACTGCTGGGCTGTTTGTTAGGAAACAGCACAAGAAAATGGCAAGGGGCTTTTCTTACAGACCCAGAGAGATCTGAACATATTTGTGACAACATCAACTTATGGAATGTTATTTATGTGAGCCTTAGATCAGTGATATTTTAATGTTATTCTTCAAAACACATTTTCTCAAGCACTAAAAATGTTAGAGAAAAAATATACAGCTCCCCTCCCAAACATTGCCCTGCTATAAAAGTATTTATTCTGTAATGCATAGCAACTGACAGGTAGATTAAGTTAATTTACTGTACAGAATAAATACCTGCACAGAAAAAGGACTTTTATCTAGACAGTCTGCACAGATCTTTGATGACAATGTAAATTACTAGTGTGTAATACAAAATATAGAATGTCACAAAAATATTTCTAGCTAAGAAAGGATCCATTTCTAAATGTTCCTTTCAATTTTAGCTCTTAAATGAGAAAGCTTCACTTCCTCAGGTGCTAATTAGATACTCTATTTAGTGATACTACTATCACTAAGTAGTTTAGCCACTTATTTAGGCTGAAAAATGCATGTCTCTTCAAATGCACTGTAGAAACCAAATATGCCCACAAACACCAGTAAAAACAACAACAGAAAAAGCAAATAGGAACATGTGAATGAAGTATTGCTTTCTCATGCTGAGACCTGGGGTACTGGAAAGAAGTTGCTAATTAGCAAATGCATTGGTATGCATGTTATTGCTGCTGATTTACATGGCAATGGCAGTATAAATCTCAGGACAAAATTCACATGTCAGCTTTGGTCTTTTGAAGGCCTTTTTCAAATCTCTTTATGCACTTTTTTGTACAGCTTTGCATGAATGTAGACAAACCTTATAATCTTTGATTCTGGGTTTCAGTATAGATAACTTCTTAGTTGTCTTTAAAAGTTTAAGTTACTGCATATTTTGGTAAGGTGTACTTGTGTGAGACAGCCTAGAAATTCTCATCTATAACAATATATCATCAGATAGAGATCTGTCAAAACAAAACCTTCTTTAAAACATAAGTTCACAGCTGCTTTCATAGAGAAACATCCCCCTTAACAAGTAGTGATCTTAACTGGTAAACAAAAGTTGTCTGATTTTCATTCCTGATGACATGTAATAGCTTTATGCTGAATCTCCAGGACAGAAGAAGCCCTTGTTGCCATCATACTCAGCATAGGCTGACAAAACATTGCTTGCATTGGAGAGCCTCATATCAAATATGAAAAAACCCCAATAATTCTTTTTTTAAGGTTTTTTTCATTGCAGCTATGCATAGGGAAGGGGAAGAGCTGTTCTGCCAGGCAGTGTAGATCCATTGTTTTATCTCCAATTAAGAACGGTGAAGTCTCCCTTTCAAAAGAGGCACCATTGCTTCCCAAAAATTCTGAAATATGTCCTAAATAAAAACAAACCCATTATGTCCCACCCAGCAGAATTCTTGCACTGAATAGACAGCAAAGCTGAGGAAAGCAGCTGTTGGGAAGGTGTGCTGTGTTGACAGACAATGCATTTTTAGCAATGTAATTTACTCCTGTTCAGCTTTACTGACCTTTTGAAAGATTAAAATAAAAATATTATTCTCTGTGGTCTGAGTGATTTCAGCTGTTTCAGCTGCTGTACCTAACCACACAAAGGGCTCATATGAAAGAAGCCCCAAGGGGATACAGGGTTGAAGAAATTTCTAATAGTTTGAGATCTGATTGTTATAACCCTGAGTTTAATGTTATGTGAGGGTGCAGAAGCAAGAGGGTTGTTTATTTTGTCCAAGTGGCAAATTTTTATTGTGGTTTTGTGAACAAAATAAATTAAAGGTTTCTTGGTTTCAAAGCCTTGTCCTGAGAAATGAAACCTGTGAATCAAAACTGGGAAAAGGATGTTGGTTTTGCTCAAGATTTAAAGGGATTTTCCTGCAGGATCAGTACTGCAAGTGTGATGTGGAGGGAAGCAATTTTTCCATGCTGTGAGCTGTCCCATGGGCTGTGGTGTCCCCTGCACCCATGGAGCAGCAGCTCTGTGCTGCTCCCACAGCTAGGGCTGCACAGCTGGAGCTGGGATGGAAGGCATCCAGAGGTGGGCAGGCATCCTGTTTGACTTGGAGAAATGAAGGAAGGAAACTTTGGTTGCCTGGATCGATTTTTGTCAGTTTGCTTCTTTGTTTTAGCCACGTTCTTTGGAGTTTTTCAGCTCTTCCTGGGATAATGTGCTGACCAGGCAGCACACAGCAGTGATAAATATGTTTTTGGCCTTCAATGGCAAATGTAGCTGGCTTTTCACATAGATGTCCATAGGCACAGACACTTTAATAGGCAAGAAACATAGTAATATGTCTCATAATAATCATAGCATTTAATATTAATAATAATATCTGAACCATGCTCCCCCACCATGAAAAGCTGCCTGGGAAAGGCCCAGGCCTGTCCTTCCCCACCCTAGCAGAGCACTGCCACATCCCCCTGCTGTCTGTGCCTTCACATGGCCTAGGGGAGCATGAAAAATAATCAGCAGCAATAAACTCTGTGCCCCAGTCCAATTTATCAGGCTGCTGTACAAACAGTTTTTAGAAATCCTGGGCTATGAAGGATGAAGTCTGAATTCCCAGAAAATAACGCAGACAAATTGAGAATCTACATGAGCTGCTAATCATGTGACAAATCAGAAAATGAAAAATATTATTAACTGCTGTAGTATTTTTCATTCTTAACATAAATATCTTAATGTTTTTAATGTGCTTTTCTTTGAAACTCAAAGTTTGTTAGTGTGCTTCCCTGAAAAAATAGCGCCATCCTTTAACTGGGACTAACAGGAGCTTTGCTGCTTACCATTGTGAACAAGATGGTTTTTGAGTTAAATCCTCAGTGCTGAAAAGGGTGAGGGAGCTGAAATGCAGAAATTGCTGTGCTAAAGCAGAACAGAAATCAATCTAATTTAATATCTTTCTCTGCCAGTGGCCAGTGCTGGTAACTTTAGGAGAAGATATGAGAAACACTGTGGTAATTGCTTTCACAGGAAATATTTCTTTCTGCCACTTGTCTTATACTTGTGGCTACCATATCTTGTGATACAATGCATTAAAGCCTTTCCAAAACTTTACTTTTTGAATCTTTTTATAGCATCTCTAGAAGTTCTTTTCATTGAAACCTTTCATGTGTTCCCTTTTAAAGAATTGGGCTGGTTTTTTTTTTCTTCTCTCAATGATACTCATTCCATAAGATCTCGTAGGCTTATTATTCTTTGAATGGTGACATATTTACCTTCATGGGTTTTTAAAATTACTGTCTTCCAGCTTCACAGAACAGATGACAAGAGAAGCAGAGAGAAGTTCCCATTATAACCTCTCTATTGCTTAATGTTCCATATAAATTATTGTGTCATAGTTCTGTGGTGATGTACTTAAAAGGATTATATTTTCCTGAATCTGAGATTTCTTTTAAAAAAAAAATGCATCAAAGAATTGGAAAATGCCTGTGAGGAGAAGGAAATCAGTATTTTGTGTAAAGGGGTCCACTAGAAGAACCTTGCCTTACTGAGCATCTGCCACAGTGTTGGTCGAGTTTGGTGCTGTCTTTGGAGCCAGTTTGGGCTTAGGCACCATTTTAGGCATGTCTTAAATTGAGCAGAATGAAGTTTAAGATAAACTGAACATTCTTTTCTCTGAAAAACAAATGTCCTTGGAAAGCTCTGTGCGAATTGAAAAGTATGTTTCAGGAAAAACATCTTCCTCACATGGATTTTAGCTTCTTGTAACTGGCATTTGCTGGGTTGGCTGTGCTTTGTAGCAGCTCCTGGTTTGAGATGTGGCAGCAATGCCCAGCAAAACAGGCATCTGATGTGCCTGTGCAAACACAGCCAGGTGCTGAGGTGGCTGTGATGCCCTTCGTCACCTGGAGCAGGGTTAACCAAGAAATCTGGGAGCACATCAGCTGTCAGGTGGCTGTCACACCGCTGAACTCTGTGGAATTTTAGTCTCAAGGAATCCAAGCCAGTTTCTCAGTCAGCTGACAATCCACTTTTATGTTCTTTTCTTGCAACATTACAATAGAACAGTAAATATAGAAAATTGGCAAAATATGCTGTATTTTTCTTATTTCAGAGGCAGTAGTGCTAACTGGGTGTCTGAAGAGCTCAATGCTGCATTTTGCCTGCGCGCTTTAGTTGCTCTCTAACACTTCATTTTCAAACTGAAGCACCAGATTTGTTCTCACAGCCAGGACATGAAGACAAACTATCAAGCCATCCTGCTGTATATAGTTGTGAAAACATAAATTAACCTCAGGCACAGTTATTTGACTGCATTTCATGACCCTTTTATAAAACATTAATGAATGTTTAAAGTCCTCTTCCCATGTGGCTAACACTCTGTTAGTTCAGTGCTAGATAAGATGCCGGAGTTTTGCTTTATCACTTGGAAAAACATTGAGGCAGAATCCCAGCTGATTCTCAGGAGATGACAGCCTTCTACATTCATGCCAAGACGATTAAGACTAGCGTGTTTGTGATGGCTAAATATAGAGTTTTGGACAGCCTTTTCCAAAGGAAAGGTGCATGATGAAATACTTGCTGGAGAGCACTATAAATGCACAAACAATTGTGGTTTTGTCTAGGTGAAAAGACAATGATTTCACAACTCAAACATGTGGAGCAGTTGTTGGTGTATGATTAAGACACTTGCAGGCTGCAGTTGTGTGCATTTATCTACTTGGTTTGAAGGTAAAAGGGTTTGATTTTTTTATTATTATGGTGTGTAAGAAATAGAAGCGGCGGCAAGGAAGCTTTTATATTTCTCTGTATATTTCCGTCACTACACTGTCTATCATTCTTTGCAATTTAAATGCTACATTGCAAACAGTGGGGGAAAGCATCACCGTTCTGCTTAACACAGGAATACTCTTTTGAGGGTTTTATTTCTACAACTATTCAGAATAACAAGTTTAAAAAAAGACATTAAAAAGTCAGCATAGGCTGATTCCCACACAGTGATGTCAAACACATTTTTTTCCTCTGTGACAGACAGTATTCTGCAAGTCAGATTATAACTATAGTCAAATTCCATGTGTTTTGTTGTTTAAGTGTAAATGAGGTGCCATGCAGCATCATGTATAGGAAAACTATAGGAGGTGTGGGTTAGAAAAGTGTTCATGGGAAAAGCACAAACCATCTGGTCCTCTTGGTCTGCCTTCCCTTGTAAAGAAGGAAGGCAAAAGTCCAGCTGCAGGTGAGATTGTCCTGGTGATGCTCCAGGCCCTGGGGTTGATGTTCAGGTTCAAGCTCAGTACATTACATGTGTTTTCCTTTGCTAATTTTTCAAAGCTGCTGTACGGAGAGATTTAGATAGTGTGCAGAATAACAAGGAAATTTTAAGTGATTCATGCTAAAAGATTTGTGCGGTGGGTGTGTAGGATGAAAGCAGATGTTTGCTCTTTGTAACAGGCTCCATTATTTTAATTCTTCCATCACAGTGCTGCAGTGCTGTGTGGAGACACCCAGGCAGCAGCGTGTTTGCCAGCTCGGCTGTGGCAGCACCTGGGTCCCTCCTCAGCAGTCAGCATGCAGGGATGGGGCAGATCCTGACCCTTGAGACCTCTTCTTTGGAGTGGGCAACAGAGAGAAGGTGGTTTTTACAACAGCTCCAAGAAGCTATGCTAAAAGGTATTTTAGAGATTAATGAAGGCAGGTTAAGTTTGACAAAGTTTCTACCATGTGGTCCTCTGTTCTTCCAAAAAGCTGTTTGAAAATGAGGGCCTGGATGCAGATGATTATGTGAACGTGAGGATTGCTCTTTACCATTTAGTGAGAGAAATTCAGCAGGAGCCTGTGGAAGTAACAGCAGAGCTTGCTGGGTTACCTGTAGGTTTGGCTGAATCACATTCTCAAAACTGAGAGCAATGGAGGCAGGAAACACTTTGTCTTGTGGCATAAATCTGACTGCAGGATTTGAAATGAGTTTTGGTACCTTCTCTCCCCCAACTGAATCTGTTTTCTAGGGACACTGAGAGTGAGATAAGCTTTATCTATATACTGCAGATCTGAATTTAGGTGAGAAATAAAAATTATGAAATAAGCCCCAGGGAATCTATTCTTGCTGTCACAATGGTTTGGTTTCTTTTTTTATATTTTGCCGCCTTCTTCATGATCTCTTTTATCCTCATATTTGTCTGCTTTTAATCACATAATAATCTCCTCAGCCAATACTGGAATCAATGGTTTGTGGTGGTGCTGGCCAAGGTTTGGCTCAAGATGCTCTGCAACCATAGATCACATACAGGTGACACATTGGTTCTCTGGATTTTCATTGGTGGAATGATTTTCCACCAATGAAAAAATTTTGTTTAGAGAGTTTTATCTCCTTCCTATCTTCTGTGCCCACCCTCTGTCAAAGTCTTGGTTGTCAGGACAGATGCCAGACTCATTTCTGCTGTACCATGGCACCACAGGCCTCGTTCCTTGTGGCACTGCATTAGCAGGCTGCTGTTCTGCTCTGTGGGAGACACAACTTCTCACTATAAAAATATCTTCAGGCCTACATCCAGTTCTTGCCTTGTTTCTTGGGTGGTGGTGGTATCCATTTTTATCTTCCTTTGGGTTTTCTTTATGGATATTTGAAAGAAACCTGAAAAGTGATTTTTCTAAGGGAAGAACTTGGAAGCATATCTGCTATCAGAAGAGCAGCTTGTGGATTATCCAACTTGTGCCAGGGGTTGCTTTGACATGGATGGCAAATGGTTTCATTCTGTAAGGATGTGCCTCAATGAAGGATTCAAAATCTTTGTGCAGGCCACAGAAGAATCCCCAAATCCTGCGGGTGTGTTTTTCTGTGGGTACTGGAGTCTGATTATACGAACACTGCAATTTGAAAATGACTCATATTCACTACTACATTTAAAAACGTTTGTGTATGAGAAGCTAGGTACCAGTAAAAGAAAACTTTTGTAAAACCCTAAGACATGCACACCTGCCCCTATGTTTCCAACTAAAACTTAGGATCTGGCTTTTAACCTCAGTGTCATTTAGTCCCATTTCTATATTTTGCTGTTCGTGCAGGATTTGAGCTAGAACATGGCCAGGAAAGGCTCTGTTACAGCCAAGTGAATGAGCCTTTCACTGGAGGCATTAACCACAGCATAAGAGTCAAGTGCCACTGAACTTGCTTGCCAGCTGTGAAGGGCCAAGTACAAATACAAAATATATATGCCATGGATGTAGCAATGGGGAAAAAAAAGAGATTTGTGATTTGCATGTCAGACCAAAGTAATATGATACGACATAACTTATAGTTAGTTCTTATAATTTATAGCTATTGTAATGGCAGGCACAAAATGTAAACCACAGGGCTGTCAGCCAATTAGCTGTGAGTTAATAGAAATCCACTGAAGTGTCAGAGGCAAAAAAACCACTAAAATGTTTTATATAAGGGTATGATATATTTATACATGCTTCCCATCATGTGATCTGTGCCTCTCCAGTGTGTATTTGAGCCTCTGCTTTGTGAATGCTGGTTTTCCTGTGACATCACTTGATTTCTCCTTCCCATTTTCTGTTATCTGATGGAACCCATTAATCCTGAACCCTCCAAACTGTGCTGTTTTATCCTCACTGCTCCCTGAATTCTTACTCCTGTCTAAATGATGAGAGGCAGAAATTTCCTCCTGTGAACTTCTATGTGTTAAATCCTTGAAGAGGGATTATAACACAATAGGATAATACTTTTTTTTCCCTTCTCATAGCTATGAATGATGACTTTCAATCTAAAATAAACAGGTGGAGACATCTGAAGTATGTTTCCATAGGCCCTCTTAACCATTACTTTTATGTGTTTAATGCCCTGGTCTGGTTGTTTTGAAAGCAATGCAAGCTGTTGCATTTGACAGTGGGAATTTTTAAAGTGGGTGAAGTAGCAAGCAGACAAATTCCGCTGTCTCAAAGAGGGAATCACCATTAGGACTTCTTAGACAATTTCAATATTATTAAGAATGTGCTATTAAAAAATAGTTTCAGCTTGTAAATGTAAGTGAAGTGTTAGCGGTATGTTAAGGCAGGTAATAAAACACAGAGAGTTCAGGAGCCCTCTGCCTCTTGGCAAGCTGGAACTAAACCTTGCCCCCAGTGTCCATGCTGATGGTGCAGCCTGCTGCTGTTGAGGACATTCCACCATGGATTGGTGGCAGGATGAAGAAAATCTTCAGCAACAGCAGTTCTGGGAAATGAAATCCCCTTCCTCCACCCTAAGTGTAACTATGAGAAAACAGGACTGAACAGAGTGTTCAAATTTCTGTTGACATCTGTAAAATTTGCTGGTGTTGTGAACCCTCTGCTTCTTCCGTTGTTAAAATGCCACATTGTCTACAACTAGAGAAAGAAAAATAATCTCCTACATCTCCAAAATCTAATTTCCAGTAAATGCCATTAGCTGTATATTTCCCCTGTTACTTCTTTCTGTTGTAGCCAAGGGGAAAAAAGAATTTTTTTGATCCTTTGGGTTTGTCACCAGGGATGTTGGTAAATGAATGGGATCTCTTCAAGAAATGCTGTGGTCAGGAATTATGCTCACATGCAGCAGACAGGAAAGAAAACAAAAGCAGTGGCAGGTCATTATTACCAATACTCTTGTTCTTTCCCAGCATACCCCCCAGGAAGTGATGGCAATAATGAGGCTTGTTTAAAGATAATAACTCACCATGATGACAAGAAAACCCCTAAGCCTCATTTAACATCTGACTTTATTGGCCTGCTACCTTCACCATTTACTATACAGCAAAAAACTTGGAAGACAGCCGAAAAAGCAAAGTCACAGTTGCACTTCCTAAGCAACAGAAACATGAGCTGAATGCTTTGATATTCACCAGCCAGTGAAATAAAACTAAAGAAAATTGATCATTAGAAGGCCAGTGCTGCTGCACACCAAAATGTCCTGTGGAGGCTCTTTGGAGTGAGGAGCAGAAGGAAAAGTAAAGTTTTGAGAAAGCCCTTCTGCCCACAAACTGTTTTCCTGAGAGGAGAGCACTCCCTGGTGTGCCTGCACTGCTGTTCTGGTTGAAATCACACGGGAGGGCACCAGCCAGAGACATCCAGATTTCCTCTGGCATTGCTCCTGTGCCTACACAGCAGTGAAAAATCCCTGTGGAGATACCTCAGCTGGCTCTGGGAAGAGAGCAGGACTTTCCAGAGTGGCATGTTTTCGGTCAGAGCAGCAGTGCAGCCATTTCCAGCCTGCTCTGGGTAGTTCATCACTCTTGGGCTCCTGTGCTTTTACCCCTGCTGGGTTTTTGTGCTGCCATACATGCTGGACACCTGTGAAGACAATTCCACCTTCTCAGGGCTGCAGGGATTTTGGTGAGAAGGTGGGGCTCTTTGTGCTGCTGGCATGGGATGTGTAGAATAGCCTTGCCTTCCTAGGAAACCAAACCAATGAGTGCAATGTTATGGCCTTGTAGTTCTTACAACGCATAAAATATGTACAAGACAAAGAAACCTGTGAAGTGCTGGCTGCCATGAAAGAATGATTCACTTTGGGCAACAATTTACTTTTTGCTCATTGGCTATTTTTAATGTTTTCCTTGTGGAAGATGTCAATCTCTGGTAACTTTGCTGATGATTTTACTCAGCCCTAAACACTCTGCGCTGGATCTCACAGCAGAGTTTCCACTGCCTTTATCTCAGTACCAGTTTGGCGTTGGGGATGCTGCTTGCTTTTCCTCAGTGTCTTCTTCAGGCAGCTGGAATTACTGCAGCCCCTTGGAATGAGAGGCAGGGGGGATGCTCTGACCTTTAGTGCCCTTCTGTGTGTGCTGGAGGGGGCAGCAGCCTCAGCAGAGCTGGAGTGACCCAGCTTTGAGGGGTTTCCAAGAGATAACTGCTGTCCTGGCTGTGTGGTGTTGGGCTCAGTGATTGTGGGGCAGCAGCAGGATGTTCGTGCATGTTATCAGCAAGAACTCATAAATCTGTATTCAGGAAGAGCATCTTGTGTATAGGGAAATGTCTTGTTATTTCTCAAGTGTTTGTATAAGGAGGGACCAATGGTTTTCTTAGATACTGAAAAAAAACCTGTTTAACTGCGATGCTCTTTTTGTGAGCGAGTTTTGGTGTTCTGCTTTCCATCCTCAGAAAACCCCAATGTCACAGGGTTTATGTGCAGCAGGGAGATGGGAATCCACCCTGCAAAAGCTGCTGTAAATAGGAATTAATATGAGTGAATTACGCAGGAGGTAAAACTGAGGAAATAGAACAAAGTAGTAATTGTCCTTTGGAAGGGTTTTATTATCTTTAGACAGCAAAAATATTTGTTTCTAGTTTATGGCTCAAGCTGAGCCAAATCCCTTTTGCACCATTTGACCAAAGTGGAAGAAAAGAGAAAATGAGACATAGAACAGTCTCTAAAGGTTTTTTCTTTGCACGTAGTTGTCAAAGAATATTCAAGTCACTAACAATACTTAAGAAAATACGACATGTCAAATAATTTCCCTAAAAATAAACTGGATGTATTGACATATTTATTCCCAAATCATTTAGTTAAGCATTACTGCTTCATCAAAAAAATTAAGTCCTCTATACTACATAAAGAGTAAAAAACTCATGTATGGAATAACTGAGAATAAAACTCCATCCTCGTGCACCATAATGACCAATGCTTATGTGTACCCAGAAAGTGATAGATTAAACTGTACTAAAATATGCAGTTTCTTCTGATGAAGTTTGAACTTATCCACATCTTATTAATCACTTCCACATACTCCTCTAGGTCATAAATTACTGCTTCACATGAAGACGTGACTGCAAAATTCATGTAGACATTCTAACACTCCCAAGATGAATGCAGGAGCAGCCATGTCATAAAATATATTCATTACTTATATTTGTTGTTGGTTATTACTGGGAAGTAGTGATCTAATGTTTACTAGGTTTTTTGCAACTCCACATATAACTTGAGGCAAAAGTCTGATTTTCTTTTTTCATTGGGGATGGAAATTTTTAGCAAGGATATACTCACAGACCTGCACGTGTGTATTTTAAATTTATTCTATTCAGAAAGTGGCATGCATTGGAAATTACAATTATTTTGCAGCTAAGTGCAGGAAAAAATTACTTTCTCAAGCTCAGAAAGTCTGAGTGAAGAACTTGTTCATGACTTTTGGTCTGTGTTTGGTCATGGGTAAAGACAGACTTGAGGAGGGGAGAGATACAGCTCAGGTATCTTCAATTTAAAAAAGATGTGGCTGATTCCTCTGGTGACTAAATTTCAGCACAAAAAATCAACTGGGGGTGAAAAACAATAGAAGCTTATTAAATTATTTTCTGTTGTTGTGTAAAACTGTGATGGTGTTGTGTGTAAGCTGTTCATGGTACAGCAGATTCTGAGCTCACACAACACATGTACAGGACCTCACACAGAGACAGAAGACCTGAAATTAAATTGTAATCTATCTCTTTATTTGTATTGCATCTGAAATACTTCCAAGCCCAGTTTTCATCAGCATGGCAGCCACAGCTGCACTCAGACAAGCAGTGGTTTCCTGGTTGCTTGCAGGTGCTATTCTGGCAGAAGCACTGGCATTGCACAGCCCCTGGGTGAGAGGAGCTGTGCCCCAGCTCCCAAGGTTTGGGGAGGACAAGCAGGGAGAGGCTGGCTGAGAATGGCCAGACATATTCCACAAAAGGACTTTAGACTCACTTTTTTTTTGGCAGAAAGATGGAGAATTGTGCTCACAATTAGGGCAGTTTTGAGGATTTCTCATGTCATCTAATTACATTTCTTAGGGACCTGGGATATGTAATTCCTTCAGGCCAAGACAGTGGTCTAAGACCTTTGTGGTCTCATCAAATGATTTTTGCTAATATTTTAAAACCTTGCTGAATGTAGGTCTCCAGTAGCAAACAGACTTATCAACTAAACCTTTTATTCCTCTTTATTCTATTTATCTTTTGTAGAGGAGGAGGTGCACCAAGTTGATTAGTGGGATGGAGCACCTCTCCTCTGAGAAAAGGCTGAGAGAACTGGGGTTGTTCAGCCTGGAAAAGAGAAGGCTTCAGGGTGACCTAATTAGGAATCTGAAGGGAGCCTACAAGAAATATGGAGAGAGATCATTGACAAGTCTCTAATCACAGGACAGGGGGAATGGCTTCAAACTGACAGAGTGAAGGTGTACATTAGATATTGGGAAAAAATCCTTTGGTGTGAGAGTGGTGGGACGCTGGAGGAGGCTGTCCAGACTCCCCAGCCCTGGGATTGTTCACAGCCAGGCTGGCTGGGGCTCTGAGCACCCTGGTTTAGTGGAAAATGTCCCTGCCCATGGCAGGGGTTTGGAATGAGATGATCTTTATGGTCCCTTCTACTCAAGCCATTCTATGTTTCTGTGGTTAACATACAGTACACATGGCTGGCCAGATCCTTGAGAATAATTCCTTAGGCTGAATTTGTGTTAAGAAACTCTTTCAAGGAAGAACAGATTCTTTACAGGCAGGACTGTTCTAATTTCAATGTTCCTGAGTGGATCATACTTGAATCAGAGCCCTATTCTCATCCAAAACAAGATAGGGAATAGGTACTGACAGGCTTTTACTTATCTGAGAGCTGAAGTGTCATAGCTGAGGATCTGAGTGAGAAGCCAGTGGAAAAGGTGTTTTGTGGCTCTGGCAACACTCCTTGCAATCCTTTCCAAAATTCCTTGAAGTAATGATTTCACCTTACTCTGCTTTGTTCCAGTGTCATTTAGCACTTAGTTTTTTCACAAGCCATTGGTTCTCTAACCTACTGCTGTAGGCATGAAGCTGCCACTTTTGTCATAGGAATCCAACAGTTTTAGCATTCAGAAACTATTTTACCACAAATGGTTCTCCCTGAATACAGTGGCAAAGCAAGATATTTGTTTTTCGTGGCTCAGAGCAAACTGAGAAATTAACACTGGGGGAAAAGGGAACTGTTTTAGGGCTTACATGGAAATGAAAAAGAGGTGTGGGAAGATTTCAGCAGAACAGAAATGGCATCACTTACTGCTTAGTGTAGATCTGTCTGGACAAAATAATCTGATTTTTATCAAGTTGACCTATCTCCTTGAGAGCAGTCCACACTCTAAGTTAAGGTTGTCATGGATAAGAATATCTGTGAAAGATCCAAGGCAGAACTTGTGATTCATATCCTTGTGTCAAAGCAAACAGCAGCTTTTAGCTCAGCATACAAAGTTATTTCTTCTGGATTTCAGACCCTGTTGGTTGAGTCTGAGAGCACAGAATCCCTGGGGTGTGCAGGGACCACCAGACCCCATCCAGCCCCTCCTTGGGAACAGGGACAGCCCTAGCAGGGAACAAACCCAACCTTGCTCTCTACTCACACCAGATCTATGCTTTCTGGCCCAATCATTTTAGTAGCCTCTATAGTTTCAGAACAAATTAAAGTCCAACACAGACATTTCTCTGTTGATTTCCTACAGATACTTTGAATAATCTAAGTTTCACCTATGTTTTAAACTTCTATTCCACACTTAGGAGTGCACTTCTGTCACTGAACTTCTGACTCTTTAAAATTAAATTACCTATTCTTGGTGAACCAAATTTAAAAAAAAAGGCATTTTAAAGCAGAATAATCTTTTGTTACCTTGGTTTTCCTGATTAAACGCTGTTAGGATGGATGTCTTTCCTTGTGGGAATTATTTCCTTGATGGGCTGCCCTTCAGTTATTTCTAAAAGCTACAAAGGGATGTTTTTAATGTTTATGTGTTTCAGAGTTTGGAAACAATTATTTCAAACACACTCAGAGCGCTGCCCCTAAACTCATCAAAGCTTTTCCTCACATAAAATAATCTTAAAATGTATATTATGTTATAGTTCAGGCACTTAGCACAGCCTCAGTACAGTAAACGATTAGGCCATTTTGCCTTTCAGGAGGATAGAAAAAGTGGTTGCTAGTTGCTATTAAGATGATATTAAATCTACTTACAATCTGATTTACTCATCTTAGGCTCTCTAGTTTTATCAATGAGGACACTGTGCTAGAGTGAGGACAAAACGCAGGTAGCACTCAGAACCAGCCCCTTCAGCAACACTGGAGCTGTACATGGCAGGATAAATCTAGAATTATTACTAATTAAAGACTGTGGCTTAACCTCCCTCCAGCAGTGTCTAGCTTGGGATCTCTGAACTGCAGTTATCCTCCCTCTTTGTGGAAACTTTCAGATAGAAAGTTCTCTTCTGTATTTCTATTTATATAAAAAATATGTATAGCTAGAGCTTTCTACCTCACTCTTAAAAGCTTTAATACCTCATAGGCATCAATGGCTACAGCAGGGATGAGGATTTTATATATTGAACCTGAACATGGGGCTTGCACAGAAAGGCAGAAGGGGAAAAGAGAAACAGGAGTTCCAGAGTTTACACAGGTCCAGGAAGAGCAGCTTACAAGTTGGAGTTAAGAAACTCCGCACTTATAATGGTAAATATTAAAGCACTAAACATGACTTATGGAAGAAAACAAGATTTTTCTTGTTCTAGGGTATGAGTTATGCCTATTGGATGTTCTGAGGAAAAAAAAAGGCAAGAGGAGCATTTTCTGGAAAAATAATTTTTTTTTCCTTTTTGCCCAAAGCTGATTCAGTGAGACCATTGCTGCCTCTCCCAAGGAGGGGGTTTGCTGTGCTGTCCAGTTCCAAACACAGCACAGGTTTTCCTTGGCAACATGCTGCTGAACAGGGGCTGTAGCTAAAGGAATTAAAAGGAACACAAATCTTTATTCCCATCAGGCCAGGAGCTTTTATAAACTCTAGTTGTGTTTTGTGATATATCCAAGTAATACTTGGCATGCTCCAGGTTCTGCACTAATGTACACAATGTACAAAGTAACATGGCTATGAATAGATAACGACTTTTCTTCTTAGTGCTATTTCAAAACCAGCCTGACTCAGTATCTTTTGACGTGAATCCAACTGTAATAATTTGGAGTCTTTTAGAAAGTAGTTTCCCAACTGAAGTGTGATTGTAGGTCCAAGTCACAATAAGATGTGCTGTTTAAAGACAATTGTAGTTCTCCAAATTGATGCTGTGATTTCTCCAGTGCTTCAGCCAGTGTTCACAGCCTGCTTTGGCCAAAGAACATCTAATTGTTGAGACAAACAGAAATCAATGGCAGGAGCAACCTCCAGTTTCCAGAAATGGATTAATGTGCAATGAGGAAAAGCCTCCTCTCCCTGGAACTTGACTGGCTCCAAGATCCATTTTCTGTGTGTGCCTTCTGTCCCCACTGCCTGTGCTGTGCAAAAACCAATAACCAGCTTTGACATTATCTCCACCACTTAGGTTTCTCTAAAATTACATTCTGCTTCTGGGTATTTTTTCCTAGACTTTATCAATTAGGTTTTTCTTTTAACCTTTCATTCCTCCTTCCTTTCTGTCCTCTCTGATTCCATTTGGTGTATCACAGTGTCTTTGCTGATCATTTCCTAATAAAATAGTTCTGTGATTTTTAAATTTATAGAGAGAGACTGCAGACCTCACTCAGAATATAGTACCTGCTAGGTGTCTGAGGATTGTTTATACATTGAATTTGGAATGTTTGATTGTTTATTTTTTGTATTAGTATGGGAAAGGATCGGCCAGAAACCTTCATTTTTACTTCTATCAATTTTATCTCCCCTAGAAATCACCAAACAATTAAGCCAAGAATTTAGGATAGCTGAAATATTTCATTTACCTGAGGTAAAAACATCTTGTCTTCCTTTGATGAATATAGATAAGAAAGTTTCTTATTCTGATAAGCAATGTTTTCCATAGTGATAGGAAAGACACTTTGGAAATACTATTTTATTTATTTCCAGGCAATTCATTTTTGTAAAAATGAGAGGGAAATTATTTACATAGAAAAAAGATTCTGAAAAGATCTTAAATGCAAAATTACCAGCTTAGAGTTATTGTAATTAGTGCTTCCCACACTATATTCATGCCATCCTGTCATGGCCACTTGACAAATGCTGCTGATTTGGAAGCCTGGATAAGAAATATTGCTTTAGACTTTTAAAGTAGGAGTTTAGCAGTTGTATCATCCCACATTTCTCAGGAATCCATTTATAATCTAAATACAATATAAGACATGCCAAGTGCTGTTTTTACCATTTCTAAGAATGTTCTTTCCAAGCAATTAAATACTCTGTGGTGCAATAGGGATCAGCTACTTAATCACTGAAAGGTCAGAGAGGTCCAGAAACAATAGTTAATGATTCATTAATGTTGGAAAGGTAGGCAGAGATGGAAATGCTCATTCATCTTTTGGGAGTGGATGCATGAGTCTGCTGTAGGTACCCAGGCTCTGGTTGGTTTATTTGGTTGTTTATTTTTTCGTTTAGACCAAGCAGAATTCATGAGGGTTGGAGTTTAGTGTTGCTCTCCTCTTCCTTGTGCTCTCTCTTGCTGTGTCCCCTCCCTCATGCAGCATTCAGCAGCTTCATGGTGTCCAATTTGTATTTCCAGTTCATGCATCAGAGAGGGACAACTGAGCTCCTGAGATTTTTTTTTTTTTTAAAAACCACCCTGAGTGTAAGGGCTGGCTGAGAAAGTCTTTATTTGCTGACATGTGTTTTCCCCTCACGTTCTCTTTGTGTGTGTTGTTGGAAATGAGGAAAGCAAAACAATATTCCTGTTATGAACAAAATGTACCATAAACACTTATGTCCCTCTAAGCAAAGACCTCACCAAATTATGGTGAAAAGAGAGCAAAAGAAAATACTTGGGTCCCAGCTGTGCTTTTGCACATTTAAGGCTGTGTATGGATAGTTCACAGAAGTGAGGGAATATTTCATTTATGCTCATATTAACATGTTGATGCACCTATATATATATATAAAATACCTGAATCTTTTTCTCATTAGAAAGACAGAAGTTAAATATTTGGAAATAGACTCTTGGGAGCTATTGGGTCCCAGAATGCCTTGAATTCAGAAGGTCTATTTTCAATTCTTGTTTTCTTTTTCTTACAAAGAGACTTACTTAAGTGAACCGTCTTTTTAGCTAATTCATGACAAATTAACTCAGAATGTTTTTTGAAGTTCGTGAGTGAAGTTTTATGAAATGATGGTGGAATAAATGAGAAAGGAAAATTATTCCTTTGAAGGTGGTGGTAAACATAGCTTAGGAAAGTGAATTATCTGTTATAAATTAATAGAAAGGAATTCCAAATTGGAGTAAAGCACTTTTGATTATCTTCTTAAAGTGCCTATTAGTAGAAATTGATTTGAGATACTAACTCAGCTCTTATTACTTTGCTTGCTGTAAAGTATATTATTCTGGCCTTAATTGTGTCTTGCCATGTTTGATATTGACATAGCCAAGGCTGGACTTGGTCAATAATCACAAGTGATTATCATCACTAAAAATAACTTCACACTGTTAATTAATTGAGTGTATTAACAACCCAACAGTGTCCTGTGAAAATTTATTAGAATGTCAAATGAAGTTATTAGATTAAATAAGAAAGGTATAAATTAACATCATAATAATCAGTTTGCATTATCTTACTGAAAGATGACATCAACATATTAGACATATATGTATAATATGTGACATAGACATATATTAGACATATAATATACACATATTTCCATATTTAATGTTGCAGCAGTTTAACTCCACTCTCTGTATCAACAAACAGGAAGCACCACAGCAGCCATGTTTTGATTTTCTGCCTTGGAAAGAGCTCTTGTTCTAAATAAGCCGTGCCAATAAGCTGAGGAAAGATGTAATGAAAAAACCCAACTCACAACCCAAATTAAGTGCTGAAAGTTGCTCACAGGGACTGTGGGGTCTCCCTCCTTGGAGATACTCAAAACTCTACAGACATGGTCCTGAGAAAACAGCTTTAGGTGAGAGCTTTAGGTGACTGTCCTATAGCAAGGAGAGTGGATGAGATGACCTCCAGAGGTCCCTTTTAATTTCAACTATTTTATGATTTTGTGAAGTTTAAATATTCTTTATGTTGTGTGGTAGTTCAGAAACTCACTCTCACCAGGAAGGTTTATTCTACCTGTCTCAAATAATTCTGCTGCAAGACCTGGCATACCAATTAATATTTTCATGTAAAAACCCACAGTAGCTCTTTTAATTAAACAGATGACACTTTTAGGAGCTTTTTAGGGATAAAAGGAAGAACCAAACCCAAACAAAGAAAAAAAAAGTTTTAAGTTTTCCAGGGAAATCAAAGTTTTGTCATATGTTACACTTAGATGCAGGACCTCCAATGCTGTTTATCAATGTAGTGTTCAGGCTGGGATAAAGATATTTATGCTTTTATGTAGAGGCACTGAACCTTGAACTATGAGAATTAGAGCATAAGGAAAATTTGCTTTAGTACTTTTATTTCCTATTTGAATTAATTCTTAGAGAATAAACTGGTCTGTATGATTTATACAGTCAGTTTGATCTGAGTTTCCTGAAAGAATTGATAATCCACATATTATTTTCCCTCTTCTCTGGATTAATGTTTAATCTTTGTGAGAGTCATACTCACATCTGCTCAAAAGCAGACCTGTAAAACTTTAAATAGTTAACCCAGTTAGCACAATACTGATGCTGCAATGAGAAGGATCTGAAAGAAAAGACAACATTAATTTGCATTCATGTTTTTATTTTAATTTTTTTTGAGTTTGTTTTTCTCATCCATCTCTAGATATCCCAACTGCAGATATTCAAGAACTCACTGCTCAGCTCACTGCTGTGTGATTTGTCACGTAGGCTCTTCATTAAACACGTTTTCCTTCCTGCCATGCTGTGTTGAGGGCTTGGGTGGGGTTCTTTGCTTTGTTTTTATTTTATTACTTGATATGACACTATCAGTCACGGAATTGCAAAGTTAAAACAAACATGAAGTTGAACTCAAAGTGAAACTGTGCCAAGAGCTGGCTTTCATTCTCAAAGTGACAAGCCATCATATTCAAGTTACCACAGAGCACATCTGTAGTACTGGTTGCAATCCACACTCTGCACAGTCGTGTCCAGGAATAGATTCTGACACTGCCCACACTATTTCAGGCATGTTAGCAGATGATGATAGGATTTATCATGCCCAAACAGAATCCTTTTTTTTAATTCCAGCATTTCACCCAACACTCAGGTCAGGCTTCGCTTTAAACTTGTTTGCAGTAGGTGGATACATTATTGCATTATTACTTCCCTTTCCTGAATATAATTATTTGCCACAAATGAATCTTGTCTTGAAAGACAAAACTATTTGGGTAATATAGCTTGGGGAGAGTGCCTACTTAGGTTTTCCATGTGCCATTACTAAAGATATGATATTCATTTAAAAAGGGGGAAAAAATGCCTTCATAACCTGAGGAAGCTCAAGAATCAGATTAAGGGATAATGGATCATTATCAGGACTATATAAACATCTTTTGTATTGATTAATCCATGTTACAACTCTTTAAAAGAGCTAATAATTTCAGTGCCAAATAAAGAAGAGATTGCAGGTTCCAGTGAGGAAATGGCTGTAATTGCCATTTGGGTGGTGGATAAGGGATGATGATTAGACACCATCCATCCCTGTGATCCAGCAGTGGAGCTGCTGACCACAGAGGCCATCATTAAACAGACAAACACTGAATTGCACAGCAAGTGCTGCTCTCTGGTACCCACTCAATGTGCCAAAATAACAATAAGGAAAGGGATTGCTATTCAGGGTGCATTTCAGCATGAAGCTGCCAATTTCTGGGTATTCTCCTTGTCTCTGGACCATCTCTCATCACAACACACATAAACTAAGCAGGGATATTATTTCAGAATATTCTGTTTATGGTGTGACCTGGCATCCAATCACATAGAAAATGCAGTACTTGATAATGCAAGGCTTTATTCCAAAGTAAAAATGTAGAGAAATAAAGGCTAAAATTTTCCCTCACTGGCACATGTTCTACAATCACTTCTGGGGCAATTTAAAACTTTGTTTCTGTAGAACTCATTTTCTTTTGTAAGACAGATTTTGCTTGGCATCTTTGTAGGTCCCTGTCTTCATCAGGCACAAAATGTTACTGGTGTCCCTAAGAAGAAGAAGGGAACTTTCTTAGTTAGAAATTATTGGAATTATTACTCCTCCATGTTTGAGACCTATGTAACACCTTCCACTATAACTGGGAGTTAATAACAGAAAACCTCTATTTTATCTGCGACTAAGTAAAGGGAATCAGAATCTGGAAAAAAGTTAATTTTGAATAAAGTTCCACATTGATAGCTCAAATCCTTTTAATTCATTAGTCTTGTTTCAGAAGAGTAAAATAAAAAAGTATGTATCTGCAATAGCTTTTAATTTTTAACATTTAAGTTTTACTAGTACTAATAGAATTGTCCCATTTTTTCATTCAAACACATGTGAATTGCAGTCTGAAAGGTGTTTTGTGTTAAGCCATGAGTCATCCATTTGAAACTGAATTCCTTATGGTAAATGGTGGCATTAGTGCAATTATTGGCAATTCACAGTTATTCACAGCTAAAAGCATTCTCAAGTCGATCTAGCCAGTTCAGAGGTGATGGGTTCTTAAGGCAGCCAAAAGCCACTTGCTTCATCTTTATCCTTTTTTGTAGTCTTGCTCACTGCTTTCTAGAGAACATTTTAAGTGCCCCATAACTTTGAATTCAATTATTTTAAAATTGTTTTTTACAAGCTTCCATAAGGGTTCCGTTCCAGGTTAGCACTAATGAGGACTCACAATGAGCAGTTACCTGTAAAACACTTCCAGCTGGGGCCTGCCTCTCTGTAGCTGATCTTGACTGAAAAATTTTTGCCAGTATTTGCTGTCCAATGTCAGCCTACAGCATTCTTTATAATATTTATATCAATGCAGGATTACAGTGATAAGATCTTAAAAGATTGTTCCACAGCTTCCAGAACAGCTCATTGAAGTAAAAGCAATTATCTAGATGATGTTGATCAGAATAACTATAAATAAGATGTGCTTGTACAATGGCTTATAACAAAATTACCAACACAGAAGTGGATAAAATTTCTGTTCCCTTAAAAAATACAGCAACTTACTCCTCTTTTTGCACAACTTTTCCTCTACTTCCTTTGCAATTCAGGAATTAGATATTTTGAGAGCATCAGAAAACAAGATTGGAGTTTAAACCTGAAAAAGAGCCTTTTACAATCTATACAGTCCTTTCTAATAGAATGCTTATTTTTACATTGTGCTTGTGTTAGATTGCAAATTGCAAATGTTTTGGGGGATATTATTCCCAGAGATGTTTGTAAAAAGTATGTTTTCAAAAATATCACCACAATGTGAAGCATTACAATACATTATTGACTAATGGTATTAAAATAAAAGTAGAGCTAAGTATTCAGCAACAAAAGAGATACAGATGCAACTTAATATATTGAGAATGTTGTTTAGAGGGAATTTTTCATTCTACATCCTTTTCAGATCAGTTTTTCAAAGCTTTGGTGCTGTAAGGCTTCTAGGACACTTCCTTCCACCAGAAGATTATTGCCTGAGTGAGACCACTCTGGCATTTTTTCCCCCTAGCATTCTCTCAGAATTTCTTTTACTTGGGTTTTTCTCATTCCTACTAGATTCAGCTGATTTAAATACTTCATTGACCTCCTTTCTATCTTATACTCTCTGAGGACTGCTATTGAAAAGTTACCCTGTCATTATAACCCCTGAATTATTGCTGTGTGCAGCTCTGTGTTCACTAGTTCTTTTAATATTTCATTAGAAGTAAAAACGTTGGTCACCTCTGTTACTCTGCTCTGAACTCAAACATTTCATTTATTTCTTTCTGAAATGTTAATCCCAGAACTTAGTGTTATTTTTAATGCACATTTCCACCAAACTAGATTAAGAATTCATTAGTAAAACCACTTGAAATCCCTTCAGTTGCAGAAGCACTGGGCTGAGCATTCACTGAAGCCAAAACCAAATCCTTGCAGTCTGAAGTCTGTAACATCAAGCCAATGTCCATGATAAAAAAAAAAGAAGGTTGAGGCATGCAAGAGAGGATTGACTTGAATACTTATGATTTGACATGTAGTTTTTGGTCTTTTAGCATTTAAAACATTTCAGTTGTATAAAATTCAGAGTGACAACTAATACAGAAACAGCAGGAAAGTTTGAAGATGCAGACTTTTGAAGGGCAGTGGTCTGTTACTTTTTTCTTCCAGATAAATTATCACATAAAGTGAGTAGAATTTGTATTCCAACAGAAAAAACTCATAGGTGGAGACTTTCCTGTTATCACAAAAGCAAGTTGGGTTCTGACTTTAATGTTATTCTGACTTAAACGTGACAAATGCTTCATTTGAAAACTGTCAGCCATGTACAGCATCTTCCAGCTGGAAATGAAAGGGGAGAAAGAAGGAACACCAGTCCTTTTTGTTATGCTATTCTAGCAAAAATAAAATGGCAGACAGTCATAAAAGTGGAAGAAAACATGTTGGTGATGTTTGTACCCAGTCAAGCGCAGCTCTCCTTTCATCTGGATAATGAATCATTCACACATTCACAGGCAAGTTTTCACTTTCTCTGACATGTAGGTTATAATCAACAGATTGACATTGTCTACAGAAAATTGCCTGTAATCAGGGCAGTCCTCAGCTGGGGAGAAGTACAGCTGCAGAAATGTGTAGGTTTGCAGGGTTCCCTGGTAGTTTTGGTGAGGAGTAACCTATCAGGCTCCTTTCCCTGCCATAGTGCAGACATATTTTACCATCTTTATCTTGCTGTACAGGTGAGATAGCTACGCTCATCTACAGATGGGATTGCTTATCACTTGCCTAGCAAGCCCTACTAGTTATCCAGTAGTCTGTGGCCTTGATAAACTCTCTGGTGGGACAGAGGATTTGCTCATTGTTTCCTTCTTGTACTCCATCAGCACTCATGAACATGACCCACTAGCAAACATCCTTCAGCTGCCACGTGGGCTTGACCTCGAGCTGACTTTGACACAATAATTGCTAGAAAAGAGCCAGACTTGACACAGTGATTTACTTAAGTGTATGCCCATTTTACTGTGTGCTGTATAAACCAGCACACTGCACTGTTTACAGCGCTTCACTAATATATTTGGAAAAGTAATTGGATAGTTGTAACTATGTAAAATTGCTTATATGAGTGTGACAATGTGGTGCACTGCTGCTAAGAAGGTTTTAATCAACTCAACATTGGGTTCATTTGGTTACTAATCTCAGATGTCTATGCTTCATTTTTTTATTATAGGGAGGAAGTTTCCATAAATATTGAAGACAGACTAAGTAAAAGTAATTATTTAGGGCTTAGCAGGGAGTGTAAGCAATAGAATGTAAAGCCATATGAGCTGAAGTAGAGATGATTTTTTTTATATATATATAAAGTAATTCTTTGAGTATAAGCTAGATTTACAGGAAAACTGTGGATCATCAACATCATATGAAAGCAACACAGTAAACTTGTTTACTTGGAATATACATGTGCTTCAAGAGTCACCTTGTACAGAAAATATGAGCTTTAATTACAATAAAACATCTGTTCCTCTTAAAAAATGGAAGCCAGCTCCTAAAAAATAGTGGCTTTTTGGCTCCTGCGTTCCTTCCTTATGCTTACAGCTTTACAAATATGTGGTGTCTGAAAATGTTTTCAGAAACTTCATTGGCAGAATCCATCCCCTCTGTGGGTCAGTTTGTGACAGGGATTTGCTGACTGGTGCCCTGGGCTTTGGGGAGCCTGGAAGATCTGGGATTGCAGGGCTGGGACTGTGGGCTTTGGGGATCCTGGCTGGGCTGGGATCCTGGACTTTGGGGATCCTGGTATCTCTGGGATTGCAGAGCTGGGATCCTGGGCTTTGGGGTTCCTTGCATCTCTGGGATTGCAGAGTTGGGATCCTGGGCTTGGGGGGGCCTCAGAGCCTTTGGATTGCAGGGCTGGGATTTTGGGCTTTGGGGGTCCTGACAGCTCTGGGATTGTAGGACTGGGCCATGGTCTTTAGGTTTGAATCATGGCTGTGTTCCTGTAGGTGCTTCTGTTCATGACTCTCCTTGGCTTCTTGGTGAGTGCACGTGGCTCTGCTGGGCTGCTGTGGGTGTTCTCTGGTTCCACAGCAGTAGGTGCTGCTGAACATCAGACTTGTGAGCAGCCCCAGGCTGCCCAGTCAGCTCTGGGTTTGCCACAGCTCTGCCCCTGCACTTGTTGTGCCAGGGCTCAGCCTTCCCCATGGAGGTGCCTGTGGATTTCACCCTGAGCTACCTTGCCCAGGTGTGCTGGGCCAGACCCTGCCCTGCTGCCACACCATGGCCCCTCTCCCTCCATCCCTCAGCCTGGCATGAGCTCACAACTGCTGCACCTTCCTTGGTCTTCCTAAAACACAGCCTTAAGGTCTTGTCCAAGTTAAAAGCAAAATGGAAACTTCAGGAGAGGGAGTGAGAAACAAAACTGAGGTGTTTTTTCCACTTTGTGCACAGAAAAATTTTATGCTGCTCTGATCAGGAACAGCAAAGGTATTTGCAGCCCCAGTTTGTTTAATGCAAGAAGAAAGTTTAATTTAGTATGACCTTATTGTTAGGGTTTGTTTTGTTTGTTCCTCAGGGTGCTTTCCTGCAGCCAGGGGGATGCAGTGCTTCGTTCCTGTCCCGAGCATCCCGAGGCAGAGGCTGATCTCCCACAGGGTGAGTCATGGCTCACACAGCCTTTTCTGGGGAATTTCCTCCCTTCTGGGGGCTCTGCTGCCACTTTGACAGTTTTGCTGCCTTTGCCTTTTGCTCTCTTCTTGTCTTGAGGTTTTTTTCATCTTGCATCGTGGTAATTAAAGACAAGTGAGTCAAGCCTCACCTTGGGTGAGGGAAGATGAGAGCAGAGGAAAAGGATGCTCAGACATAACTCTTTTCTTTGTTCTCATCTATCAAAGAAGAACTTGCCATATATTTTCTACTCTTTTGCTGCTTGTTACATCGTAAATTTGACACCTATTAATTACATGTTACTTTATAAAAGTTTCTCAGTTTTTAAAGTGATTAATATTTTCTTCTATGTCTTCTACGTGATGTTACTTTTTTGATTTTGTCATTGCAGATTTTTTTAATGTTTTTATGTGAAATCTGGCACGAATATTTTTTACCTGAAAGGTATATAGGAGACATATCATGCATGACAAGTATATTAACTATATTTGATCCCAGTAATGGAAGTTGATGTTTCTCCATTAAAGTTAATGGGACTGTAATGATTTATGCCAGCTGTGAAGATCTCTTTGGTTATACTTGGTATAGGAAAACCATTTGTTTGGTGGGATGACAGGGTTCTTTTTTCCCAATAATTTAAAAATATTTATTTGACTGGTTATTAATTCTCAATCTGTAAGAGTTTATATTTGGGGGATTATTTGAGGTGAGGCTACTTTGTGACTACAGAGAGTGCTGTTCCTAGAGGCCAACAGCTTTTATGACTCTGCAGGGTTTAGACCTACAATTGCTGCAATGTTGGTCCAGTTTATTGAGAGGTGATGGACAGAGGCTCAGGGTCCATCATTTTCTGTGTATTCAGGGAGTTGTGGTGATGGAAAAGAGCCACAGAATGTTGGGCTTGGTTTGGTCCCAAACACGAGCCTGCTTTTCCATACGTCTTGCTGCAGGGCAGCTGTTGTGTGTTGTGTTTGCTGTTTGTTAGCTGTGTTGTTGATGGAGGCTTGACCTTTGGCTGGGAATTCCAAGCTGGAGCTGCCATGCAGGCCTGTAAAGAGCAGCCTGAGCTGCACAAAGCAGCCCTTTGCTGTGCTTTTGGCCTGGGTGTTGCACCTGGCCATGGCTCCTCCTCACAGCTTAAAGGCTTCCAGGTGAAAGCGTTTGCCTTCTTTATTACTCTTCTTCCATAGTTAAACCCATTACTGCTAAAATTTCACAAAACAGCCCTTCTGTGCAGGGTTCTGCCCTGTACAAAGGAGCAGTGTGTGTTTTGCTGTCCGTGCTGTTTTAGCAGTTGATCTTTCATTTCTGCCTTTATAGCATGGTGTGACCTCTCGCCCGTGCTGTATTGTGTCTGTCCTTGTGGGCTCCTTTCACTTTGGTGATATTTCACTTTAATTTCTTCCCAGACCATATCTGGTCTACTGCTTATTTCTAGTGGAATTCAGGTTTCTTATCTGCAGGCCAAGCACGATTCAAACTACAAATTTCATTTCTTTCAGTATTTTCTGCTAAGCTACTGCATTTCGAGAATTACTTTCTGCTCTGACTTCCCAGAGTTTTCATTTTTATCCTTTTGAAGGAATGATCTCAATGTTCAGACAGGTAAATTGCTAAGCGTTTTCAGGCTTCAATGTAATCTATTGTAATTAACCTCATTATTTGATAAAACTGAGTTAGAAAAGTAGATTCCCTCAAGGGTGGAGTATACAAACCCCATCTTTATTTATGTATGGAACAAAATTACTGGCTGTTCAGAAAACTTAAAGAATTTTAAAACTGCTTCTATAGTTCTTTAACAATGATTCTGCTAGTGCTTCCTATTTCTTCTCAAGTAGTTTTTTGTTTTTCCTTTTTTTTTTTCTTAAGCACAGAATATTTATTTCATTATCAGATAGGCATTGTATGTGAGAGAATTGAATACTACTTTCTTTAGGATTATTTTGCTTAACAATTTTTGTACCTTGATATCAAAAATCATATCTCAATCTCATAATTTGATTGTAATTTAAATTTAAGAAAACCTGTGCAAAAGAGGTCATCTTTTGAGGCTGAACTAATCTTAAAAGTTAGTAAAACTGCACTGTAGGCATTATAAAATAATGTAGTTATTGGAGAAATTGTGACACTTTAAGGAATCTAGTAATGCTTAGGCTTTATTAGTATGTAACTACCAGTGGAGGACTTGACAGGAGGGTGAATTTGCCTTTTTAATACACATGAAGAGACCTGGTGGTGAGAAAGGGTCACTAATGTGTGTTTACACGGGTATGGATATTCTCTTCCCAACACACTGAAGAGTTTCAATAGAATATATGTCATATCTTGAACAGGTGTTCTGTCAATTGCTTTAATAAAATAAATTGTCCACTGAAGTCTAAAGGTAGGAATATGCAGTTACAAGGATGGGTCTTTATATATATTTATTAGTACATGCACACTCAAGTACCTGCAAAGTCAATTCCATGTGGAAATTGGAAAGGAAAAATTTATTTTGGTAGTCAAAAAATATTGTTTCACTGAGGTTTACTTTTGGTCAAGAAAAAACACAGGTTTGCATGTGGAGTGAAAAACCCATGCTGCTGAAAGTGAACACTTCTTTGGTTTTATGTTTACTCATCACCTTATACTTCCTCTGATGGTCCCATTTTTGACTTGAATGAATCAATTATCAGTAATCTTTCCACACTCACTTTGTCTGCAGAGGCAAGTGATCTATTGGGGAACAAATATATTGCTTTGGGATTTAATAAATGCTTGTGTAATATTCAAAATACTCCATAGGAATTGTTACACTTATACATTTTTGATTCTAAATCACTAAGTGAACAGGCTTAGGAGAGAAACTTGGCAGTGCTCTTGTATTGGTAGTTGCTTTTCTAGCTAAAGCACATGAGCAGAGGAATGTAATAAATTTCGTAACACTTTTTGCTTTTCACTCTGTGAATTCTTAATTTCCCCTTCTTTTTCAAGGAACAACCAAGGGTGGAAAGGTTACAAAAGCCTTTTTTTTGAAAAGCATTTCAGATCCCTAAATAATGGCTTAGGTAAATCTGTATGACCGGGATGCTTCATGGCAGAGTCTGCTGTGTAATCTGTTTGGTGTGTCACACACATGCACTTTAGCCAAGATATGGGATTAAATTAAAACAGATGTAATATCTCAGAATGCGAATATTATGAATCCTACATGAGACATGGTTTGATATTATAGTAACGGCATTGACTATAAGGCCTTTGAAATTATATCTATTTCTTTATACTAAACATCTTACATTCAAACCTGAGATGTTGCTTCTTCCAAATAGTGGTATTTTAATTGATTGGCTTAGGGGTGTCTATGAAAGTGAGATCCTACAGGGTAAAGTCAATTAAAAAAAGAAGTGTCTTCTGTTTTCTCAGTGGTCAGTGTGTTAGTGCACAAAGAAAAGCTGTTTGTAAATTAATCTGGCTGCAGAGCTTTGTCTGTGATAGCCCAGGAGAAGACCCTGACCATCTCGGTCCTCAGCAAGGCCACAGTGCCTGTGCAGCTCCCAGCAGGGTCTCTGGCCTCAGAAGAGCACCAGGTTAAAAACTTTGGTGTAACCCAATGCTCATCAGTCTTCAGGACTTAAATCTGCTCAGAGGCTTCAAACCCCTGAGTGCTCATTGCCTGTGGAGCTTCTGGAGATGGGGTGATCCTTGGATCCAGCTGAACTCCTGGGAGGTGCTTAGTGCTGTCCTCAGAGGTTGCAAGGTGCACCTGTCTGAAACGATTTTAAGGAAAGAACTTAATTTTGTGATGTGCCCAATTCCCTTCCTTTTCCACAAAAAGCCTTAGGAAGGCTTTGAGCCCTTCCATACAAATCAACGCAAACCAAATGAGTCAATTAGAACTAATTGTTTTTCTTTGGGTGTTTAGAACTTTGTATGCCTAAAATTAAGCATAATACCTTTTAAAATAGCATTTCCTTTACTCTAAGCATGTGTCTTAATGAAAATAGCCTGATACTTTTAAAGAAAGGACTCAGGATGTTAAACACCTGTGCTAAGCATTGATTAGATTTATCTTAGCTGTGTGTTCAACCAGAATGCGTTATTGTTTCCCCCACTAGTGACTCAGATTTGCACAAAGTGAGCTATAGTTCTTTGCTTGCAGTGCCAGTTCACTTTTCATTGCATTTGTGAGATATTGTACATGAAATCATTTTTAAATATTGATTTGCTCAGAACTGATTGCTGGTTGTGCTGCTAATCATTACAGTATTCTTTATTTTTTTGTTCTGTTAAAGATTTAAGTATTCCATTATAAGGCAGCTTACAAGAAGGAATGTTAGGCAATGATGAACTATTCAAAAGTATTCCAGAATCAATTGAATTGGTCATTGGGTAACTCCACTCATCTTTCCACCAGCAGATGCTGGTCCTGAGACCAGCAGACTCAAGGAGGAACAAATTGTAAATGCTGGAAAGCAGAGGTGGTGAGGTTGTTTGGCCATTTCATGTAAAGACCCTAATTAATGACAGAAGAACATTAATTTTACAGATGAAAGAAACTTTGGGGTGAGGACTATGAAGTTACCTCTTTGGAATCCTCACATATTCTAAATATATTCCAGTGGCTACATATGAAAAGAGTTAATTGCCATGGTCAGAGTGGGTCTAAATATTCATGGATAGGCATTTACTGATTAGTTCCTGGGCATGAACTTAACTAAAATATGTGTTTGTGCATATGCTGTTAGCACACAGCAAATGTGATATTGAATATATTCACCTAAGAGGTTTAAATGAATTCATCTTACCTCACATTTCATAATGCATGAGTACATGCAAAGCTTGTTACTTGGGCTTAGCTTGTTCAGCTGCAGCAGCATGGCCATAGTTCTCATCCTCAGTGTGTCAATATCAAGATTTAATGCTGTTTAATGAATGCACTTAAACTGATACCTCTTGTTAATTTGGACTAACTTACAAGGTGTCCCAATGACAAATGTGGAGAATATGATAATATTTGTTTTACTGTACTCTGAGCTAGCAGGAACCATTATGCCTTCACCTTACTGTTGCCTAAAAGCATCATTTGCAGGCATTATTTTCATGGCCACACAGCCCCTCTTGTGAACCATACAAAGCACTGTTAACTGCTGTGCTTTATACAGGCAAGCATATTTTTGGGAGATCGATGATTATCATGTCTCCTGAGTACCCATCTACATTTTTATGCAGGCATCATTTTCCATTTGGAACAGCATTTTTATTAGGTTAGTAATAGCTGCATTTACAAAATCATTAATGTTTTGTAAGACACAAATGTGTAGGGCAAAGAGATTATGGAGAAATAATTAAATGCTTAAGTCGATTTTACCTTTTGTTCTGAAGTTTCTAGCTTAAATTTTTTTGAGGACACAATAATTTGAAATTGCAGGAGTTGGTAATAAAAGGTGGAAATTGTTTTTCTGCGTTAATAGGTACATACAACTGGTAACAAAATTATCATTACATTTGAAAATGAGTGCTTTAAACCCTGTATAATATGTATGTTAGTGCAGGGATTTTGGGGTACATTTTCACATGCACTGATTCCATTTAAGAAGCTGTGGGAATGCTCAGATGCTCATTTATTTACCCAATTCATTGAACCTACTGAGGCTTTAATCACCTCATCCTGAAACCTTGCACCAGAGGCACTAGTCCTCATTAATACAGCCAGTTTCTCTCCTACAGAAAGAGATTTAAGAAAAATTTCACAAAACTGTAGCAAAAATACTCCTCCTTCTCCCAATATTTGCAGTTATTCTATTGCCATTAATGTGTTTTTCCACCTAGATGTGTCTCTGAAACTCCTCTTGAAAGACAAATGCTTTGAACATTCTAGGTAGTTTCTTGCTCTAAAGGAAATATTTACAATGGAGTGAAAACCTTTTTCTTTCTTTTCTTTTCATTTTTTTTAAAAGAACCAGACTGTTGTGAGAAAAGTTTACTGTTGGAGCTGATCAAAGGGACAAGACTTTTTCAGCTCTTAAGCTGGCTGAAACTCGCCAGCGCTACATGACAGTTGTTTTTTATTCTTGCTGGTCTTAATGAACTCAGTGGGCTTGTTCAGAAAAGCAAATAAACACAGAAAATGTGTGCTGAGGTCCTGGCACATGGGCTTCAGAGGATGATCCACAGTTAAACCTCTGAAGGGTGCAGCTGGCCCAGGTGCAGTTCAGCACGGAGTCAGTCTGGTGTGATTTAATGAGGGCCCTGCTGAAGGCAGGGATGGGCACTGTGAGCACCGGAGCAGGGACTGGCACAGAAAATAACAAGGACGGAGGAAAGTGAAGCAGGGGGCCTGATTGCAAAATATAGCCTGATTTATAAACCTGCTTTTGGCACACAAAGTATAGAAGCAAAGGAAAAGAAGACATATGGTGATTATTTGATCTCTCTTTTCCAAAGTTCATGATCACATTGTGTGGACAGTGAGGTTTTTTAACAGCAGCAATATCCCCAGCTACTTCTCTGGCCATTTTTATAAAGGCAATGCCACAATTTAAAAAGTTTCCATAATTTCCTTAATCATCTCCTTCTAAGCAAAGGAAAATGCTGGTCACATTTAATTCACTCTAATAGATAAACCAGTCCTAAATGAAGATGGAGGTGTGAAATTTCCAGCTATGCTGGAAAGAAAATTAAATCATCAATAAGATATTTCCTTACAGGCATCTTTTCCATAATGACTGTGAAGCATTAGGTTTAAAATAGGTTTATTTTACATAATTGCAACAGCATTCTTCTCTACTAAGGATGAAAAAACTCCAAAGTGCCACTGTTCTTAGAATTTTATTTATTGATGGCCAGGACTTCAAGCCTCATGAATTTGTCGAGAAGACTAAAGAGAACCTCTGAAACTATGGCAGCGTTTTTATGCCACTGGGGAAAATCAGTATTTCTCTGATAAACCTGTCTTTCTGCTCAATGATCCATGAACGAGGAAGGATTTCCAAATAAGCCACTGGATGCTTCAAAGGAGCTTTTTGTCTCTTGTGTCAACAGACACATCTGAAATAATGTTGCAATTTTTAATGTGACACATCATATTGAGCTGCATAATTTCTGTGGCAAACCTGAAGTCAGTGTGATCTTTTACAAGGGTAGCATAAGCAATATCTTATTTTATCCTCTGGCTGACCAACAGCTTTATCTGCCTAGCTTAAAATGTAAAAGCAAAGCTCAAAGTTAAATTAGAGAGACTTTTGCAGGATTGATCTAAGATTTTAAAGTAAGGATGTTAGAATACGAACCCAAGCCTCTATACAAAATTACTTGGTAACTTTTATCTTCAGCGTGAATAATTGTGCATCTTTAATTTTTATTTGGAAAAAACATTGAATTAAAATGTGTAACACCTGTCCAATATACCTGTGTGCTATAAAATACATCCTGTGAAACCTTTTATATCCTCATGTCTGTGAGAGGACCATGGCTGACCTTGTAGCTGGGGCTGTTCTTATCTGTGGTGTGTGACACTGGCCAATTTGGTGTTCCTGATAAACTTTTCTAGCTATTCTAATACTTCCAAAACTGTTGGAACAAAATAAGTCCCTATCTTCAAGATCTGTGCAATAAGATCTATGTTTTGATAGGTGTGTTTACTGGATGTGATTTACCAAGCTTCCAAAAAGAGAAAAAAGAAAGGAATTGCGACCAACACCTCCATCCTCCCTCTCTGAGTGAAAACCATGAAGAGCCAGCTATGCTATTGCAGTTCTCCAATCTTCCAATGTGTTTTTCTTAGCAGCAGCAGCTCTTTTGGGAAATGTAACCATGGAAATTAGAAATTACTATCCTAACAGCAATTTGAGAGTCATTTATTGAAAAGGGTGCTCTCTTTGAGGGAAAGATTGGAGGGGCAGAGGGAATAAGTTGTATGAATTCACATTAATGACCAGGGCTTGAAATACTGAAGAGCTGAACTACTATTTAATGACTGAAAATGGATACAAATTGTATCAGTGATAATGAACCAAAGAGAAAGTGAAATGTATTAGGGTAAAAATAGTGTGAATCCCCCAGTTTTGAAAACCTTTTCTGCCTTCACAATGCTTGCTATTCATAAAAGTACTTGATGGTTCTAATTGTTTTAACATCTCATCAAGGCTTCCTATATCAATGGGAATGTTCTCTCTTCCTAGATATGATTTAATGATTTAATCACTGTGGTTTCTTACTGTGAGCCCTGCTAACAGGGATCCTACACAGATTAGGTAAATTGTATTCACTCAAGGACTGTAAATAGTGAAGCACTTAATTCTACTACTTTTTTTTCCTCCTCAATTTAATTGAAATGGAACAATTTAAATAGAGCAATTAGAGAGCTCTCTGGCAGCCCAGGAATAGTTAAGATTATCTTATTTTATTATGATTGCTTTCAGATCATTAATGTAGACAGCTAGTTTGGAGCTATATCTTAGATTATGTTGATTGCCAGGCCACGTAAAATGCACGTACATAGGCATGAAGTGCATTTCTCACCAATTCCACCCCGTGCCTTGTCCTGTGGCTGACATTTTCCATGAGATGGGTCACTTGAGGCAGGTTGGTTGTGTGGGGAAATAGGCAGATTTCAGCCTACCACCTTGCCTGCCTTTCCTCCTGCAGCTGTTTATGATAATTCCCGCTGAGTACTCGGAACACGTGCATGGTGTTGCTGCTGTCACACAGACTGCTGGCCATGAAGGCTTCCTCTGATCATCTCCTCCTGCTAATGGGCTGTTTCAGATGCCATGGAGTCACATTTAAAAGACTTTGAGGCTAAGCTTACAAGGACAGAGCTTGCTGTATTTTCTAAGAATTTACTGTAAGGGAAGCACATGAGCATTGTGGTTGTGTTTATTTGCAGTTAATTTCTCTCAGAAATTAGAAAGATAGGACAAAGGATGAGGTATATTACACCAAGAATTTGGTATCTCTGTTCTTCACCTCAACATCTATTCTGTTGGGCTAGTACCAGAGAACAGACCATTAAAATCAGCAGCCTGACAGACACAAAGGGCTGTTTGTACCTCACAGTAAAGGTGGCAAAATAGGGCAAAGGGTCTGAATTTATCATAGCTTAAATGTGAACTAAACACTTATTGAACTGAAGATAATATTGCCACATAAACCCCATAACTAAAATGAGGGCCATGTAGGACGTCTTGAGTCATCAAGATAAAGGAGGATTTGAGCTGTTCATCCAGGCTTAGTCTTACCTAACAAAGAGTTGTGTGAATTATCTGAGCATTTCTGAGCACCCAGTCCCTCAGGGAGAGGTTGGTGCAAACATTCATTACTGACCTGACAATAACTTCTGCCCATGTGCTGTTTTCTGCCTACATTCTGTTTTAGTTTCATTTTATCTGTCAGGTTCCCCGACTGCACCTTTTTCTCTTATGGCCAACATGCTGGATGAGCAAAGTTAATGTTTTAAATTTTGATTCCTGGTGAGGATCAGGTTCTCAAGCAGATTAAGTGAACCTTTGGATTGTTAGGGGGTTTTTTTGTTCCCCTTTAGTAACATCCGCCTTTAGTTCTCTGCTCCAGATTGGTTATGTCAATAAGAATACTTCTGAAAATATTCCTGAATATTTTAAAGTAAATATCCCTCCAATTCAGTGTTCTTGCAATTTATTAAAATTAAAAGCCATTCCCTTTCAGGCTGAAACACCTCAACACTGCTCCTTCACAAGAAGGTTCCAATCCTCTCAGTGTGTCCCTCCCTTCCTTCTCCAGCCTTCTGAGCACAGAAAATAAGCAAGCTCATGCTTAGCAGAGCTCCTATATACCAACCATTCACAGAATAATGTATTTTTTTTTTGCATTCTTTTTGCTGTAGCACATTCAGGCTATATCCATGCTGAAGAGCCTTATATGAGAATTTAAATAGGTAACAGCAGGACAATCTATTTAGGTCCTTTCATGTCCATCACCGTAGCAATAATGGCAGGTAACTACTGCTGATGACTGAAATATGACTAAAAGATGAGGGAATTTTCTTTTGAGTTGTTTTTCATTGTAAAGCTGAAAGAAAGAAGGTTCTTTCCACATCAGAAAGTGAAAAATGTGATTTGGAAAGAGGTTAGGTTTAAAAATAGACATGAGACCTTAAGGAAAGGGGAGTGCTCCTTCTGTAACCTAGAAACTGAAATCCCTAAAGAAATATCCAATACAGAAACCTGAAAAGAAGGAGAATTTTAGAAATTCAGTGAAATAAGCAGAAAAAGCATTCCTAAAAATAAAGGAGAGAGAGAATGCAAATAAAGTGGTAATCACAGGTTTATAGCTCTTACTCATGTGGTCCTTTGTCCATCACCTTAACAACTGTCTCTGAGAAATGTGGGAAACAGGATTTATAGAAGCTTAACACATGACAAAATTGCTTGTGTACCTGTATTTTGTGGTAGGAATTGTGACTGAGTGGTTCTGGGGCTTTCTATATGTTAGAAAATAGGTCGTGGTGCTCCCATTCTTTATTTAGAAATGTGGCAGAGGCCACGAAATTTTTAGTCAGTAATGTACAAATCAGTGCTGCCAGTGATGCCAAAGGGAGCTCAGTGTGTACAACTTGTCAGAAATCTGGCTGGAGTTTCTGGCACTTGCCAGGAGGTGCAGCAGGGTAACAGAGTGAGGAAAGCCTCCTCTCCCTTGCCCAGCACGTGGAGTGGCCAACTCCAAGCTGCAATCTGTGCACTGCTGCTGAGGGAATGAAGGCTGTTGACAGAAGATGCTAAGGAAGTGTTCAGTGAGCATATATTTTTTTTTTTTCCATCAACCTTTACAAAAAAGTAAACTGAGCAGAGGAAATGGCAACCAAAGAGCCTTTCAATCTTGATGAAGGAAAGAACAAAAACCAGAATCCTTAACTGCTCTTAAATCTGGTCAGCTGATGAGTTTTGAATTTTGTCTGTGGATACTTGAGGTCTGCAGTTGTCATTTTTGAGGACATGGAGGACTGGCAAGGGATCAGGAAAATGAAAGATGTGTCTGTGATGCCTGCCTCTGACTAGGAAAAAGAGGCTGGAGTGGTTGTGTGCTGCTCAGTTTAATTTCAGACTGCACACTTCAGGAAAAGCCTGGGTTCTTGGATTAAAGGCAAACCTGAAGGGAGAGACCTGCCTTATAGACACAAAGGACTTAGGAGAGATTTGTTTCAAGCCTCTTCTTTTAAGTTTTCACCGTCTCAAGGGCTACGTTGTTCTAGGCAATAATGGTAACAACAAAACCCCCTTAGAGTAGAAATTGGAAATAATTTTCCAGATGGCAGGCTCTCTTTAATGAAAAGCCATATAGCCTGACCTGAAGACTCTAATTTTGGCTTGGGGCCACTTCACACCAACACTGAAGGTCTTTACAGGCAGGAAGAATAAGTGTCTTTCTGGAACAATATAAATACATTTAATCCTGTGCTGGATCAGGGAAAGAGCCAACAAGAATTCTTGATGCTCTTTCAGTGCCTCTCTTTCCAGTGGTGCTGTGCTAAAGTAGGCCTTGTTCTCCTTTAAAAACAAATAGATTTACTATGAATTTCAGACATTGCACACTTACAGTAAGTTGAATAACAACTCAAAGGCAAAGAATGAATTGTTCATATCTGCTAGCAAATAATGCAATGATAAACAGATTGAAATTACTGGGAAATGCATGGGTTGTCATTAGATCAGTGTCACAAAATGTGTGTTCATGTGCTGAATATGCAATTTCATGATGAACAAATGCTGTAAGTAACTCTGCTGTGTTGCTAAAACAAGAATTTATTGCGTGTCTTTATTTACAGGTAAGCATTATTCCAGCTGACTTGCATTCAGCAACCAAATTACAGGAAGGAGGTAACAGCTGAAACTGTATGGACAGCCTTTAATAGGAAGTGAAGAAATTGCTTAGACCAAAAATTTATCTTGCAATATCAGGCCTCATTGTTGTCAATAAGATTTTTTGTTAAGCCTCATAATGTGAGTTATTTTTTCTGTGTTAGTCCAATACATGGAGTAACTTTGAAAGTAAAATGAAATACAGTCTTTCATTTTTCTTTATATTTCCTGTGAGCTTCTTTATAATTCCTGTAAGTTTCCAGTAGTCATGTTGTCAATCTGTCAGTGTTCAGCAAAACAGCTCCCAAGCCAGACAATAATTCACGTCATTCCTTCCATACCTAGGATAATCTATAAATGTATATAGATGTATAATATAAATATATATAACTCTTTCTAAAGATTCTCTCAAAGTTTTGATTTTTGTGTGCTTGATGACCAGGACTTGCTTCATAGCAGATAATAGTTGAGGTATCTTTTGATTCCATTCAGAAAATATATCTCTATTCTGTTCATTGAAATCAGTGCTCTGATTTGAAGACTATTGTGATATTGGCTTGGCTTTCACAATGAGAAATTTCTGAAGATTTAATTGTGACTAAAAGGCTTTTTTATTTGTTCTTCTAGAAATATATTCCTTAGTGTCTCTTTTCCATAATAAGTTATTTAAGTTCTGTAACAACAGTTGGGAAACTACTTGGACTTATAGCTTAAGGCACTGAGTAAAGGAAGATTATGATGCAGTTGAGTTTTAGACATTCAGTTTTTATTCCCTTAAATTTTCATTCCTTCTTCCATGAAAATATGCTGCCTCAAAGTTTCTGCATTAAACCCATAACTATAACAAAAATCATGTTCTCTACTACCATAACTTTGCCTACAAACCTCAATATATGCTTTGTGTTCAGCACAATTTCTAAATTGCTCAACTTCCTTTTTCTACATTTAGCTTTTTATTGTCAGTTCTAAGTTACAAAACGAGGTCATATTGTTGTATAACTTTTCCTAGCAAGGTGGGCTCTAGGTATTTATTGCAGCAAGCTACAAAGGGTTCTGTTGTCACTGGTTTTTGCTGGACTTCTTTATTTAGCTTTGTTCCCAGCAAGAAATATTCTATAAGAAAAAAATCAAGGAATTAAAATTATGTTGTTCACATGAGATGATTGCACAACTCTATGCCACAGTAGTGGAGCAATTCCTCAGGTCCAGATTCCCCTGGTAAAGGATAAGAAAAACTTTGGATTATGCCAAATTTCACAGTCTGAAAAGTGCATTAAAAAAGGCATTAAAGTAAGCCAAAATCCCCCAACCTCCCCCTGTCCACCCATGCCCCAAAAATACCCCAAAAGCATTGTGATTTTTTGTCAGAGTTGTAGTTGCCTGAGCTTGCATGTTGGTTATCCTGCATTTCCACAAAACATAACAATAAATATCAAGATTAAAAGAAGTACAGCTTGCCAGCTCTTCTTCCTGAAATTCAGCTCACTTTCATTTGCTTTCCTTGTGGGGTAAGTGCAGAACCCTTGTCAAACACACCTCACCTCTGCAGGTCAATGGAAATATAGAAATAAATGCAGGCAAATAGGAGATGCTGATTTTTACATCAAGGTAGCAGAAGTCTGGATTCAGGGTCTGTTTAAATGACGTTCATCCAATAATGAAGAGCAGGCAGAATGATGAATGTGCCTCAGTGTGTCTGTGCTGAAATAGGTTTATAAACAAGCACCTGCCATAAATCACAAAACCAGCTTTGTCAAAAGTAACTAGGGACCAGATGCATCTTTATAATTACCTGTGACACCCATTGTCCTGCTTTCATATCCTCTGTTCCTCACTTAGATAATCTGCTTTATTTTGCTCGTGGTTTCAGTGATTTGCATTCTCTTTTGAAATGTGGGCTTACGTCTGGGGAGCTTCTCATGGAAGTCTCTGCCAGTTGCATCAGGGGCAGTAAAATGTGCAATGTTCAGTGGCTAAATGCTACAAATCATTTATTCCAGAGAGAAGGCAAAACTAGTCACTCATACTTCCAAAAGAACTTTGCCATGTTTTCCCAGTTTAAGTATTTTTGTTTTCTTGGTTTCTGGAGTTTGGTCTTCAGGTGGGGGAAACTTCATAAATGTTTTCCTTGGCTACATCTCATATTCAGGGTTATGCTGATGGTCTCAACTCATACAGCTATTTTTCATCTGCAAAATTGTAGAACTCATGAAGGTTTTTGGTCCCCATTTCATTTTGAATTTGTCTTGCAATTTGAGAGTAACTGCTGTTTATGGTTCCAGATAAATGGTTATTTCTGGTTTAATTTAAAGGGGGTTAGGATAGGAGTTCTGTCTCCCTCTTTACTAATTTTTCTACCTTATTGTATTATCAGGCATTTAGAAACAGCATTAATGCAAACAAAGTTAGGCGT
The DNA here is from genome assembly GCA_035583995.1 of Arremon aurantiirostris. Lineage (NCBI taxonomy): Eukaryota > Metazoa > Chordata > Aves > Passeriformes > Passerellidae > Arremon > Arremon aurantiirostris. Next base: position 29,462,872 of record JAXCLO010000280.1, on the reverse strand, counting down.
AAAGCAGGCATCCTGCAGGAATAGAGATTAAAAGAAAAGGGAATATAAAAGCTTGGAGGTAAAACCTGATTGAATTTGACTTTTAAAAATGTTTTTGTATTTCCTACTGTGGCTACTGTGCTTAGCTGATGCACAATCACAGTAATGTGTCCCTTCATATTGGTTTACAAAAGAGCTTTGCAATAATCATGGAATAGAAAGTACAGAACTAGACAATAAATGCCTCTGCTCTTAGGTCAGCCTATTTAATTTCCCTTTCAAATCCAATTGTTCACCTGCTGTGGTTATTAAATATAAGCACAGTCTGTATTTGAATACCCTGTCTGTGCCACTCCAGCACTCTATACCTGTTGCTTTGCCATTACTGATGCAAGTTGCCTCCGAGAATGTTTGTAAGAATATGAATATATTATATTATGTCTTTTACTTACACTACTGCCCACAGTTCTTTTTTCTTCCCATTTTTATTTTTTTTTTACTGCAACCGTGTTCACAAGGCCATTTAATTTGATGAGTTTACGTATTAAATGTAGGATCAACCTCACAGACCTGATCACCCATCTGATATTCAACTAGTTTTTTAATGAAGTTGTGTTAGTGCATGTAGCCATTTTTGTTTTTATCTATAGAAATGTAGCAATAAAATAACATTAAAAAAAAACGCAATAAAATGTGTGAGGAAAGGAGGGGAAAAAGAGAGAATAAGGGTAGAAAGAGATTAGCACCCATGGAGACAATGACAAGTGTTGGTTGTTGGGATTTAGGTTTATTGGTGTGATAAAAAGTATTGTAGCATCTTACACTAGGATCTGCTTATTTACTTTGTCCCTTACCTGGCTTTTAACCTCTGGTGGTGGTACAAACCCTTGAATTTTGCCTTAGAAGGCATTGCCTCATTCCCCTGCCTCTGACTGAATTCAGAACAAGAGACACCAATGCAGAAGAGATATGCAGAAGGCTGATATGAATTTTCTAAAATTTTGTGGCTGGGCTTTGTTCTTGGTAAAATCATGCTCATGTGACAAGCTTAGCACTGGCAAGATTTATACAAAAAATGTTTCAAATATTTAAGCTGGAAAATATCATTTCATGTCTTTCAGTGTGCATGCAGAAGCTGGGACAATAATTTCTCCCACAGGAAAGCTCCTCTGAATCCTGCACTACATAAGCTTTACTTTAGCAGATATTTTCTGCTCAGAGTGCTCTTGGACTCCAAGAAAATGTCCCTGGGGTTCAGCATAGGCCACTAATATTTTCTTCATCCCATTCATCTTCATTAAATATTACTATATTATAAGCAGAAGGTCTGACTAAAGCCCCAGCTTTGCCCCCTCGGTCTTCCACATTTTAAACACACAGGTTGGATTTTGTTGCTGTTTGCATCTTTATTGCTTCTATTTTACCTGTGTTTCAAAGCTTATTCTGAAGTGGGTAAGAATGCCAATTAAGGATTTTCTTCTTGATCATAAAGGAAATAAAGAGCATTTCTTTCCTAGCTCAGTTGCAAGCATTCCACCAGAATTTTCAAGTAGCCTTTGAGCAACTGTCAGCCATTAACCTGTGAGGAAAAATTTCAAGTTTTGTCATGCAATTAGTGAGTCTTTAAAAGGCCACAGCATTCACAGGCTGAGTTCTGGCATGGAAGTCTCTGCACATAAAGTTCTCTTTTTTCCTAAGCATATCTGCAAACAGTCCACCTAAGAGAGGAGGACTCAATTAAATTAGAGAGGAGACACAACAATAAAAATGCTACTTCAAGGGGAATAGTCAATGCTGAGAATTAGGAACTCACATAAACACCTGAATAATGGGCTTCATTTTAAAACACAGCCTCAATTTTATGGGTATGTTCCTGAGCCATACATAGAACACACAGCCACTCTCAAACATTTGTTTTGGTATGAAAATTTCTTCCCTGTCTAAATATACATCTGATTCAGCTCATTAATGAGGAAAGGTGTTCTTCCCTGAATTTAGATTGCTGTGTAAAGTTTTGGTCCTAGTCTTGTCTCATTGAAACTTCATTTTTCTATTATTTGAGCACCAGAACTCAATGCTGCACTCTAAATGACTGCCATTTAGCAGGTACCTGGTAATATGCCAGTGCAGCCCTTAGGTGTTGCTCTTAAATTCTTCTTTAAAATTAAAGATCCTTGTTTAGTAATGATATGTGCAGCAACATCTGCTACCTAATTTTCCCATGAAAAATAAATTCCGAGACAAATGCAGCAAAATCTGGAGAAGATTTTTGTGGCTGGTAAATTCCTGATCTTTGGTGCTCTGGCAAAATACTGTCCCTAGCCATAAGCAAATAGGATCATAAGTTGCAGCAGAAGCATTGTAGGAAGGAAAGGCAAAATTCTTGTTTACTCAGTGTGAAAGTTGTATTTAGACATGAAAGCAATAGATAGCCAAGGTTTCAAGCCTGTGCTCTACATCATTACCTTTTTAAAATACTCCTATTTTTTGTAATATTTTTACATTTTAGGACAAATTTTCATTAATATATCTCTACCTAAAACCAGCTTAAATATTTGGTCCTGTATTATTTGGTTCATAAATTAAGGTTTATCTGTCCTTCTTCTCTGGATCTTTAAGAGCACTATATTACCTTTCTGATAATCATCAGAACTCTGTGGTTCATAATAAATTTTTCTCCTTGAAGAATTTCTTAATTAAGCTATTTAATTATCTTACATAACAGAGATAGAGAATTTGGTACTGGTTTCCAGGCTGGTGTATCTTTCAGTCATAGTCTAGATATGAATTCCCTATCTGTCTTTTCTTTAAGAGCCAGGCACATTGATACAAACACAGGCATTTCTCCACATCCCCATGGCATGATGCATAAATAACACTTTTCTCTGACTTTCAAGGAATTTAAGGCATATTATTTTCATAAATTGCAGATTTATAGAGCTGATTATAATAAGGGGAAAAACAACATAAGACTTTGGGTTTTGTTATGTCAAATAAATGAATGAGAGGATTTATGTGATTAATTCTTGTTATCACTAATGGCCATTTTAATTATTATATGCTTCAAAGAGATAAAATGCAAATTTGCAACTGAGGTATCTGTGATCTCCTAGTGAGTTACCTATATGCAAATTGTTAAATGATTTTTAATTGGTGCACCTCATCATTCAGTAATTTTAACAAGTCTGGTAGCTAATTTTCCTACCATCCTGCTGCTGCTGTTTATCTCTCCCTTCAGTAAGGAGCAGTTCATTGACACCAGCATCCTGAATCCTATTTATCATAAATAGCTGCAAATCAAGATTAATTCCCCTGGTAACCTGCAATTTAATTTTACTGTTTGACTGTGAATGCATTCATTGTGCATCTGTGAAGAACCTAATTCTGATTAGAAACTCCTCATTGCACTTTGTCTGTACCATGCTCGGAACTGAGATCATTTAACTGTGTTGTGGAGTTCATGTTATATTGAATAACGATAAAGACAAAAGATGCTGTAAATTCAGCACAATCTTTTTAAACTGTGAAAGATCAAAGCGAAAATCCTCAGATTGCAAGACAATTACATACATTGTAACCAAACACTGTCCAGAATTATATTTATTTTTTACCATTAGCAGCAGACACCCAAGAAGAAATCACAGTAGGCATCAAAAAGACAAAGCACATTGTTCTTAATTTCAAGTTGCCACAAATTATTACAACTTCAGTCCCAGTCCACCAGTTACAGGACAGAAGAGAGCATGTTGTCTCTGTAGAAAGGGCTTTGTGTGGTTTGAGTGGCAAAGTCTCGTGGGCTTGGTCTTGGTTTGGGTTATGAATCCATGTCAGTACCTAGGGAGGTACCAAGGCAGGCAGCATTCCCAAAAATCACAACTTACATGTGGGAATGGAGAGGATCTGAATTTTCTATTCAACTTTTCAGCTCCTGTTTGGAAGGTTTGCTAGGAAATGAAGAGAAACACCTCCCATATTTGACTTTACAGTGCACAGGGCTTTATGAAGATTTGGATTTCTTTCTGTGATTTTTGGTTCAGAAATAAGGCTTCAATTCCTGTCAGGACAGAGGGGCTCAGCTTTGTTCATCATTATCAAACAAAGCAGGATAACAACTACAAATTATTACGGTTGATGGTAGAATATTTCCAAGCTGTAAACTTATAAGTTCTTTGCCTTTATGACTTTTAATTCATTTTGAAACCTGAAAGCATTTTACTTGGGTTTTTTTTATGTCTCAGTTTGTTCTTCCAAAGGCCCTGAAGGGTCCATGGTCTAAAAGCCTAGGATCAGAATTTCAAGGCAATAATGAGCCATCACCTATGGTCAAACTTGACCTAATTCAGCTGCAAGCTCCCTTGAGCAACTCTGTTCATAGTCAGAAAAAAAGTGTAGTTCCTCTTTTTTAAAAGAGCCTTTTCTGAATAAATATGATATACTATTTAAAGTAATAGAAACTTGAGAAAATTACCTAGATAACAAAATTATTTTCCTTTCCCGCCCCCTTTAAATATTTAACCATGATGATGTTTCTAATGTATTTATTATGTGTTACAGTTTTCAAACTAAAAAAAAACAACCCTAACAAACAAATGCAAGCAACCAAAACAAATCCCAACCCTGAACTGAAATAAATAAGGTAGTCCATAACTCAGGCTTCCGTCTGCAAAGGAGACAGATAACATTACAAGTTGCATATGCAGATCACCTGAGGACAAAGTATATAATTAAGGAATATGTAAATTGAGAAAAATAAGACCTCAGTGAATTTTCATATTTTCATATTAATGGTTGTAGAGTTCAAAATCTAAAACAACTATGTAGTATTTAGATGATATTGGTTCTGCCTTTTAAACCTTTCCTCATTCTTTCCAGAGTATTGTTAAGCAATTAAAGTTTTTGTGTTCTGTTCAAATTGGAAAATAAAATGAGAGCCTGGGCTGCAGAAGGCACAATATTGTTACAGTACGGTTATATTTATTTAATCTTTCTTTCATTTCTTAAAGGAGTCATTATGACAGGAAGAATTACCTGTTAGCTGTCATTTCCTCAAGGATAAAAATGCAGAGACACCTTTATTAGAGTGCCTGCTCCCCAGGGAACTTGAGCATCACAAGGCAGGTTCAGAGAGGGTGGCAGCAGTTTGTGCCTTGGCTCTGTGTCAGGGGGGCTTGGTGGGCTCAGAATCCAGGAGCTATGGATAAATGAACAGCAGAGCTCCAGGCTGCAGAGATGATGGAATTACAGCAAGAGGAGATACAGCAGGGGCATCCTTTGGCCACCACTGGGGCACAGGAAAAGAGCAGAATTGTTTACTAAGAAACCAAAATTAAATTCATTAGGGATGACTCTCCTCTACTGAGTCAGACTTTTTTTGCAAGGCTTCTGCCCCTGGAGGTCATAAATCAAAAGGAGTAGACCTAAAATTGAGCCTAACTAGAGGAGATTGTGAAGCGATGGATTGCACAGCTCCTCAGCATCCTGCCTTTGGTCCAGGACTTTCACATCTTCCTCTGCCTTTTTTTTTTCTTTTTTTTTTTGGCAACAGCATGACAAGAAGTCTTAGAAATAAAGACTTTGTACAATTGTGTTCGTTATAAAATTGTTTTGCATTAAATCAAAGCCCCTTGTTCCAGATTCATGCCCAGGATGAGTGTAGGAACCACTCCACTGGTCAGTCACTGTCCATTGAGTTACAGACATGCAGACAGACATACATCCATCCACACCACTTGCCAGGGTTGTGTTCTGTTGGTGGCAATGGTAATCTGGGGCTAGATTAGATAAGGTAGTCTAGAAATCACAACTGAATATAAATATAGATGATACTCATCTCTGTTCTATTGGTTCTGCTGCACATTTTGCAGATATTTTTTCTTTCTGTGAATGCATAGAGGACAGGCAAAGGTGAATGAATATGAGAAGCTCTAATTTTAAACTATGACATTACATTTTTCTTACTGCTTCATCTTTAAAACTTTAGACATGCTGTTAAAATTCAAGTAACACCATTTTCATTATTATTAGTATTGCTAGTATTTTTATGATGACAGTAGCAACCAAAGCATCATTAGGCTGGACCTGCTTCTCAAAAGAGAAGATAGTCCAATTCAAATCTAATATATAGGAAAAAAAATTCATTTATGGTAAATAATCACCAATTATTACTCTTGTATAACCTATCGTGTCTTAGACCTATTCTGATCCTTTTTGAAGCCTGAGCCATGATTGGAAAATGTATTTCATTAGCTTTCCCTTGAAGTGTTCAAGGCCAGGTTGGACAGGGCTCTGGGCATCCTGGTCTGGTGGAAGGTGACCCTGCCATGGCTGAAATTGTCTCACTTCACACCAGTACTGCTGCAATTGCTGTGAGAGTGGACAAACAAGGATGTAAGGATCTCTGATCCAAGTAATTATTGTGTATTGCTGACAAGGAACTAAAAATAACAGAATTTTGTGGAGAAGTAATGCAAAGGAGAGGCAAGCAAAAGTTTAAGAAAGAATTTAACTAAATACATACAGAATGGTTTTTGTGGTATTAACCCAGCACTGAGCTCAGAAGCCTTCAATCAAATTAAAGAATTGCCTTAAATTGGTTTAACCTAAGACTTAGATTAATATCAAACTGACACTGCAGCTGAACTAGGCAAAACACTCCTAGCACAGATTATTTTAACAAAACTGTGCTTTACAGTGTAGAATTAATTCCATCTGTTCCCTTCAGCCTTCCAAGAAGTAAAAGAAGCAGGAAATGTAGCTACAGGGTTTTCCTGCCCCCAGAACGATGTCACTGAGAGAGCACACCCTCTTGGAGCTCTGACTTGCAGAATAGAAGTTTGTATTGTAGATGTCAGCTGAGAGTTCCCCAGTAATTCTACCACTGAAATTCTCAAGAATTGTTAATTCTTTCTCAAGAAAATATTTTAAAGTAGCTTCAAAGGAATAGGTAATTTGTAGCATTCAAATGGAAAACACTTCTTTTTGAGAGTATACAAGAGCTTTCCACTAACTTTTCTTCCTTTTGATTCTGCAAATCAGTCTTCTGTTCTCTGTCTTTGTAAGAGACCTTCCCAGGTTGCAGGGGAACCATGCTGCCCACAATTTGCCCAATGGGACCACAACAGATAATAAATTGTTACACCAAGCCCATCTTAGAGATCTCATAACAAGCTTTTCCACAGTGTTAAAGCCTCTGGATACATTTTTTTTCTGCCTAAAGCAGAACTTTAAGAAGCTGTTCCTTATTCTGTGTGCTAGGGGCTACATGCAGAGTATGAGAGAAAAATATTCCTGAGATGTTATGCTACAGAGCAATGTAGAGAACTCTGTTATTTTGGTATGCCTATTCCCCAATACACAGAAAATTAATATTCATAGATATTATTTGGGACAGAATTAACAATGTTTTGAAGTAGAAGAAGCTCAGTGCATGCCAGTGTGTTTTGCTGTGCAGCAAAGCCCAAGTTTTTGGGAAATAGAAACTATTGGATGTGAAGGAACTACCTGATAGAAATGGCTACACAATCTTACTCTTTCTGTCATTGTTCCTCGTTTTCTTGACATTTTTGTTCCAACTTGCATAATAACTAAGGCCCTGCAATAGGAATTAAAAGTTTTTCTATTTCTGTTGCACCATTTTCACAGACTTTAACACTGTAGAAAACTTCAGTGTGTACTTCCATGCACTTGGAATACATGTACAGATTTGATCCTTCCAAGGTACAGTAATTAAAGCAATATATTCTCCTCAGGATAATATCTACTCTACACAAAGCACACAGAAAATAATCTATGTTTATGCTTTTGAGTAGGCACATACATGTGTAAAAATGAACAGTAACATACTTCTAACCATAACAGATACAGATTACAATACATGTGCCTTTTTCTAAATCAGTCTGTAGTAATTGCTTGAAGCCATACAGAACACAGTTTCAATTACTAATGCCACCTCTTATTCTTTTTTCTGCCCATTAGTTATTACTAGAAAACTTTATTTTTTAATTGCCTAACTAGCCCTGTTTACCAGATAACTAAATACAAGCTCATACAGGAAAACCAATTTAAGTAATGCATTTTGGAAATGTCTGCAAGTGACCTAAAATTATTTTCCAAATGTTAAAGTATTTAGCTTCTACCTGTCTATAAAAGACCAGGGACAAGTGCTTGCTTTTAAAGGCTTTCTAATTACATACTTTCCCTTTTCCAGTAAGGTACTATGAGATTAAATTAATACTTAGAATCTCAGGACTGTTATTAATATGCTTTTAAGTAGAAGGAGGGAACAGTTATTTGGCTTTTTTCAGCTAGAAAATAGTGAATACTTAAAGGTTTATAAAACTGAGATGTTAGGTTGGTGGCTAGAATTTATTTGGTGTATAATAAATGCTTGTTACTGTTCAAGGGGAATGGCATCTTCTACATTGATCTCCATTACAAGATCATTGGTACATATACATTCTGGGGAAGAAAATATGTTGGTGCCTTCCTAGACTTGGTTTGAACCAGAGAAATTGCTCTAAATGCTTAAAACCAAACTGTAGCCAGAATAAAATCTTCATTCCTTTAAACTTCTGGGAATAAATACTCTGTTGTGAAGGAAAGACTTAAAGCACTTTCTCTTTTAGCCCTTCTGTTTTAAGTTGTGCTTGATTCTGTAGTTTCTGCTGGTTATCTTGGTAGTCCAAATACCCACTCAGATGAAAAGGCAATTATAGCAGCAGTACCTAATGCATAACAGGTAACATACATAATAGAATAATTAGGGATTAGCAAACAATCCCTTAATATTTGCAGCCTAATCCTGTAAGAGCCTGCCAAACTCACACTTCATCTCCATTTTCCTGATATCACTCAATTTTTACCCTTAGGCCTCCATCTCCATTCATTTCCTATAGTTCTCCTCCATTAAGTAGATCACCCTGAAATAGCCAGTTCCATTTGTCAGGCTCTGTCCTGGTTCTAGGGTAATGTTTCTTGTGCCCTTCCTCCTTCTGTGTCTCCAGTGAAGTTTATCATTCTTTGTTTCACACTGCTCCAGAATGAGATGTGTGAGTAAAGAGTAAAATGTAACTGGTTCTGAGCACTAAATTAGACTGCTTTGCTTCATTGTCCTTTCTGGACTAGTTTGGGAAGTTTATTCATCCCAGCCAGAATTTTGCTTACAGAACAATCTCATTTGTCTTTTGTAACATCCTACATATTGCTTTTATTTTTAGCTGAAATGTGAAGGATTAGACCTGAGGGAACTAAGCATTGTATTGTTTAATATAAAACTTTGAGGCTCCCAAATAAAATTTAATCCAAGAATCCTAGAACTCTGGGAACACTGGGATTACATTTTATTTTGAGAACAAAGCTGGGAAGAACACTGGAGAAGTGGGAAGTTGCTGTTTTTCCCTTCTGAAATGTGGCCAGAGGAAGCACTGCTGGTGCTGAGCTTTTGTACAATAAATTATTGGCTGAGCACTTCCCCAGGATGCAGAATTTAATTACCTCTTCTCTTTGGGAAGAATCACCCTCAATTCTTCACCTGTAGCGGGACTTTGTAAAGTGCAGCTAATTCCAGGCTCTAGGGGAAAGAGCTGTGTTCTCTGGGAGTTCTGGACTCTCAGGGAAAGTTCTCAGACAGCCACAATTTATTGCCTTATTGCCTGGTGATCTGTGAGCAAGAGAAAGTCCCAGGTTCTGCTCCCTCCTTGTTTTGGACACACATAGTCACTAGATAAAATATATAAATAACATCTCAGACTATAGGTACCCTGTTGCTGTCATATTTTCTGAAAAATCCTCTTTGCCCAGGGTTTTCTCCTGGGAAACTGAGAATCCTCAGCTTCTCCTGTGTTTGCTGCTCTGCAATGTGGTCTGGAGATTGTTTATCCAAACATGTGAATTGTTTTAACTTAATGGCCAATCTGTGTTGAGGCTCTGAGGAGTCACAAGTTTTTATTATTCATTTCTGTTAAGCCTTGTCTGTATACTTTCTTTCTTTAGTATAGTTTTAGTATAGCATAATATCTCATATCTCACATCATATCTCACATCATATCTCATATATCTCGTATCGTATCGTATAATAATATTTCAGCCTTCTGAGAACATGGAGTCAGATTCTCATCTCTCACCTTGTCCTGGGGACCCCCACAAACTCAACAGTACCCATAGAGAGAGTTTCCAAATCTCTGATCCTCAGCTACCCTTTGGAAGATGCCTGGTTTTATTTAGGATATGCATACTGGTCCTTTATAGAAGACAAATGAGTTTTGACTATTTTGTTGCCATTTAATTTGTCCTTTAGCCAGCCTGCTGAGGAAGGATGTGCAGCTAATGGAACACCAAGGTGGAACTATCTCTTCCAAAGCAGCTGCCTGGGCTCCTTTGGGCTGGGAGACCGAGGAGCAGCCTGCTATGACAGCAATGAATTTGCACTTTCTGCTTCACTGATCCACCCTTTGTAGAACACTTCTCTAGGGCTCTCTTAAAAGCCATCACACGTGTTCCTGCATCTCCATTACATCCTGAATGATACGCTGCAAATCAGCCCCGCTGCTGCACATCCCATTAAAGAAGTAATTCAAAACGTGGAGACTTAAATGAGAATTCGTTGTCTGAGTTACTGGGAAGGCTCTGACACACCTGAAATGTATCATTCAATTATAATTACTTTATTAGCCACATTAGATTTCATTAGAATTAGTTCTGGAAAAGGAAAGGGAGAATAATTATTTGTTAAAATTATCCTTTTTCTTTTCCTGAAGAATGGAGAGATTTCCATGGGTAGCTTTATTTTTTTGTTTCCTATATTTGATTTTTCATGCACCTACAGTGACACTATAGGAGTTATTCAATGCAATTACTTAGGGACAGAAAAAAATGTACATTCTCCAACTGTGCCTGTATTAGCAATAAGAACTCCCAGGAATGTAAACATAATGTTAACTACTGTGAATTCATAGATAATTTATTATAAATCAGAACTAATCTCACATTCCTGGCGTGCCAGTGGCCTTGTGAGTTTTTCAAAATCCTGCTAGCTGCTGAGAGGTCAGCTCACGAGGAAACCAGTCAGAGCCAGCATTGCTCTGAGAGCAGGTTTCTTTACTCAGCTCCCCTTCAAAGAGAGTGGAGTGCAAGGCAGAGCCCTGCCAGGGAGTGAGGTGCTGGCTCTGTGGCTGTGTCCCCACTTAGAGGGGACAGCTGTCCCCCAGCACCCATGAGAAATGCAGTATTTGATCTCAAGGTAAGCTGAGGGGCAGGGGCATTTCCCAGCTCCTGAGCTGAAGCTGGTGGTGCACATGTACCAGGTCATTTTAAATCCCTCCTTGAGGCAGGATATAGATGCACAATTGATGTTCTACTGGGGCAGAGCACAAAGAGAAGAGCAGTCCCACAGATGGTGATGGACTTTAAAGCAAGTTTCACTCTTCTCAGCTCCAGTTACATTTGCTAGGGCTGCATTACATGAACAAGCTGTTGCTTCTGTTACCCCAACTGCTGGTGCTGCTGTTTTGTAGCCAGGTTTTGACAGTGTCAGTTCAGAATATCCTGGGAAAACAGCATGCTAAAGTATGACTGGTGTAAGTGATACTTTAAGCACTATTAAGCACTATTGTACAAAATACATAATTTACACTCGTTGTGCTCTCTCTTTTCTATTCTATTATGCAAAAGTATAAAATGCTAAAGGACTAATGTCGCTGCTTTGGGTTTACAACAGTGAAAGACATTAATCCTGAAGCAATGATGAATGGTGCAGTCAGTTCAATTCATTCTAATTCACACCAGTTTAACTAGGATGGGAATTTGGAATATATTCTGTAGTAGTTGGTACACTAATTGTAAGAAGCAAGTGGTTTACAGGTGTGTTTATTCAGATGAGCACAGCATAGTGATGGCTGTAATACAGATCAGGGTCTAATCCTGGCCAAAATAATGTTCTGATGTGAGATTAAAACATAAAGTGATATTAAGGAGGTTTATTGTTTCCAAAGGACAAAATGCCATCTTACAGCAACCCATTGGTAAGGGAAGATCTTAAAAATTGTGAAGGGCTAGAAAAAGAATAGCACTGGGCATGCATGAGAAACTTATCCATTTTATAAGGAATAAGCTTTCTATTATTTATTTACCAAAACAGTCTGAAGTAATTAAAATGCAGATCAAAACTGGAAGCCAGGTGTGAAGTGACAGATATTTGTGAATGGTATAAGTGCACTTAAGGCTGTCATCTTTGCAATCACAGGGGCTGACAGGGAACATTTAGAAATGTTTCAGAACTATTAAAAGGTTAAAAAAATATATTAAAAATTTCTTTCCTACCAAAATACTGGCAACAAAGCACAAAATAATAACTAAACAAGTAACTTCACAGAAAACATCATAATATTGCTCCAGCAAAAGCATTCTTGTTGAGGAGGTTACTGACTTTTGTGTCAGCTGGTTCAGAGAGGTTAAATGTGACAAAGTGCTTATAAATGTGTGTATGTGGGGGTGCTGTTGTTTGTTTTGCTGGGTGGTTTTTTTAATTTGTTTTTTTGTTTGTTGGGACATTTTGTTATCTTCAGCTTATTGGTAGTTATGACCACATTGAAACTTTGTGAAGAGTTAAGAAAGCCCAAAGGTTGGGCTGGGTTTTAGATGTAGTGAGCTATGTGTTATAAGGAAAGCTATTTCTGGCATGATGTCTTGGACTTGTAAATATGTTCTTGTAAAAAATAGGGCTGCTGTTCCTGTTATCATTTTTCTTTGTGAAATCCGGCCACGTAAATCTCCTCAAACAGAATGCTTTAGTGGATTGGATCCCAGAGCACAAAAGGCACAAAGGGAACAGCAATAATCACAGTGACACCTCACAGCAGTACCAGAAACACTTCTATCAGCAGCAACAGGATAAGTTGGGAAAAAATGAGATGTTATTAGTGAAATTGAGAGGATATATCATCAGAGCCATCTTTTATTCCTCTCAGCCACATCACTGGAAGAAGAAGACGTATTTTTCATGCTCTAACAAAACTGGATTCACATCCTTGAGAGGGGATAAGGGGAGGATCCTCTTATAATGGAAAACCCAAATGCATCAGTAAAACATTGTGAAGTATTAAAAATAGTTAATGGTGCAGATTACAGTTCTTCTGAATTTCGTCATCCAGCTAAGATAGCCACTTTCTTGTGCCCTTGAGAAGCCTTGCAGCTCCCTAGAGCACTGCATTCCCTTGAAGAGGAAAAGATCACAGCTGAAATAGTGAGCAAAGCTCTGGTTACACGTAGCAGCAGCACACTACTACAGGTTTTCTAACTTGTCAGCATCAGCCCTTCTGGCCATGAGTGCCCCTGGCAGCCCCTCCTTGGGCATCCCTGCTGTGCCCTTGGGCCTGCCAGACCCATTCCACTTCAGCATGGGGCCAGGCTTTCCCAATCTTATCAGAAGACCTCTCCTTTTCCCTTTTTTCTCCTTCTGTGGTGGCTTCAGTCAGTGGAAACTAAAGCATTCTGAACATTCTTGAAAATCCCATGTTGAACAACTGTCTGCTTCTGGAGGAGGCCAGCCAACAGGCTCTGGTTACTACAGGATGATAATAATTAGAAATTAGAGTTATCTATTGTCAATGCTGTGCCTTTTTATTGCCTTTCAGCAGGACTTCCTGCCTTTGAGGTTTTTATTGTGGCATTCCAAAAAGCATCCATGCAAAGTGGAAACTGATACAGACAGAGGGAAAGTAAATTAATAAAGTGATTGAAAAGAGTAAAGTCAAAACTGAATAGAAATAGAAATGCCCTAGTTCTGTCTTCTGAAGAGAAAATTTCATTAAATTGCATTAGTTCTCAAAAATTTCTTAACATTTTTATGAAGAAATCTTTCCTTGCATGAAATCAACTGCTAAAGCTTCTAGTAGGTTAAAGAAACCAACAAGACCTGAGCTAAATGTTGGGTAATTTCCTTATTAATCCTGTGTTTCTGTTTCTCTCTTTGGTTCAGCTCTTGTTTTCACTCTGCTTTTCTGCTGAGTGACAAGAACATAAGGGCAAAGAAGCAACATGCCATGCAGGTCTGTATCTTTATTATTCAGTGCAGTGCAAGCGTACTCTGTTGCTTAGCTAAAGAATTGCAAATTTCTGTGTTCTCCAACTTTTTCATCTTGTTCTCAGAATAAGAAATAGGGGCATCCTTTTCCTTGAAGTCATTAATCCAAGTTGAAATGATTAGCAACACCATCCTGCTATTATTGAAAATAAGGTGGAGAGTTTCAGGAAATCAATGATGCAATCCTCCCCAAATTAATTTCAGCAATGAGAATACTGGCAGATTTAACTTGTGATTTTAAATTTCCTCTGATTGAAATTTCTATCTCTTTTCTTCTGCTACTGAGATAGGAGAAAGCACTTTTCTAAAATGTTGTCTATAGTTTTATTTCTTGCCTGATGTGTTAGGAAGATTATTCCACTTTTTCTTAGCAGCAGTTTATATGTATAATTATGGAGGTTTTTTCCCCCATAAGTACAAATTTCTAGGCTGCTGATCACTTCTCATGACTCTCTTCTGAACTTGCATTTTGATCCATGTCTCTAAATTGGGGTGTTCCACATCAGCCAGAGCATTCCAGCTGGGATCCTCTTGGTGCTGTCTGATGCACTGAAATGCTTTTCATGGGATCCTCCTTTCCAGAGCACTGCTGAAACCACATTGAAATGTTCTTTTTGGGTGAGATGAAGATGGTGACAGCTCATCAAACTGAACAGCTGAATGTATCACCAAATATTATGCCAAAATGTTGAAAGAATCAGTTCCCTGCTTCAGGCATGCTTCTCAGAGAAGCAATCCCATCTCTATGAGAGTTTCTGTGGTAGAAGCAATAAAATAAAAGCCTGTAATTTTCCTATAGTACTAATGTCATCCTTCCCAGGCCTCTGCAGTCACGCTCATTCAAATCCAATTCTGTTATATCAAATGGAGCCTCAGTGGTTATGGCTGTGTCCCTTTCCATGGAGTTTTCAAGTGCTCAATGGCTTTGTGCATTTTTGCTGCAGAGGTCTACTAAACACTTCTGTGTTCCTGGTAAAAAATTATTAAGTTTATAAACATAAAACCCCCAGTGCTCAAAGAGCCTGAGAACAAATACCACACAGCTGCTTGGTAGGGCTTCTGTTGTGACAAAATAAAGGAGTTGATCCTATTTCAGTTTTAATGAAAACTTGTCTTCTAATGTGGCAGCACAAAGAGCAAGCAGTGAATGGTCAAAGTGAGCAGCTCCCACATGGCTCGGGGTGCTCAGGCAGTTTGTCTGGCTCTGTGTGTCAAAAGGAAAACCAGACTGAAGTCACAGTTTTGTAGACAAATGTCTGGCAGTATTTAGAAAGAATCTGAACTGACTGTTGAACCCTTTCTACTCAGTGGGATCCTCTGCATCAAAGACAGGGATGGCTGCCTTCATCTCTCAGAAATCATATGGTGGATGTCACAAAAAAGAAATTTCTTTTAGAAGGGTTCAAATAGAGGGCTTACCACATCAATTAGGAGAATTTTGGAGCTTGAGAC
The DNA here is from genome assembly GCA_035583995.1 of Arremon aurantiirostris. Lineage (NCBI taxonomy): Eukaryota > Metazoa > Chordata > Aves > Passeriformes > Passerellidae > Arremon > Arremon aurantiirostris. Next base: position 29,447,364 of record JAXCLO010000280.1, on the reverse strand, counting down.
AATATCTGGGCTTGTCTGATACTCTGAATCCTACTGCAAAGACATACACAGCCTGCTGGATTTGGAGTTCCCCTGAACAGTGAATAGGAATGGAAGGGAACTTGGCAAACAGAGGAACAAACTCTTTCCAGATAAGAAGCAGAGGTCTTTTTCTCTTTTCATTTACCAGGGGAAGGAACTGGCAAGGGAACTAAACAAGTTGTTCTAGTGGAAAAAGTCTAATGATTTTTTATTCCCATGTATTTCACGATCTAAAAATTAGGCTGAAGTAATTGATGTTACTCAAATTACTACAGAGATGTTAATTTAATGATTTAGTTTTACTTTTTGCTTTGAGATTCATCTGTCTCAGAGTGCTCTTCTATCTAACACCCCATCTATTCCCATCAAAGTCCTTTCATTAACTTCCATGTCCAGCTGATAAAGTTGCTCTCATCTCAAGAAAATAAAAAGTTGAGATTATAAAAAGGTTTAAATCACGACTTTAATATTGCTTTTGGTGGAATTTCCCAGCTTATATTTAAGTTCCTTCTCCATCTCTCTCAATATCTTTAACCTCAGCTGTATCAGCAAAATGATGTGCTGGCATTTTGAACTTTTTAGTAATTATGTGGCTGTCTTGCTTGGGTGGTTTCTCCAGCATCAGCTGAAGGGCTGGATCCAGCCTTTCCCACCCCTCATGCAGTCCTTGGGGCTGTGCTAGGTTTGATATGTAAAGAAGTTAAGCTGTGCAGGAAAGTGTACATCAGATAAAGCCATCAAGCATTTTGCCTTTTCTTAGAGGCTCTGTCTCTCTTTGAAGAATTGTACAGATAATTGAGATTCAAATAGATAAATAGATGCAAGAACTACCCAGAGATTACCCAGTAGTTTGGCTGTTGGATATACATGCTATGTAGCTTGCAATCAAATTAATCTGCTTTTCTATAATTTTGTTTTGCTGCAAATAAAGTCACATATAATTGCAAAGCCACCAAAATTCACATTCTTACCTGAAGCTACTAGAGCACAATACCAGAAAACTCTCTGAGTTGTCAAAATATGTCTTTAAGGTACTGTAGAAATAAGCTTGACATTAATTCTTTTTTTTTTTTTAATTTGTCAATGTCAGCATAAAAAAAATGTGTATTTCTTTTCTTTCTGACATTCCTAGAAAGGACATACAATTCAGCAGAAAACGTTTTCGAGTTTTTCTACTTTTCTGCTCCCCAAATACTGTCATACTAAAGTGCAAGATACTCATATGTGGGTTCCAGGTCTACTTTTCTTTCCTACATATACAAAAAGCTAGAGTACTTAAAGAGTCTTGGTGAGTTAAAATCAATATATCCTGCAGTTTTTAATGAATTTATGCTAATGCACACTAGCAGAGAATGTTCTAAATCTCTCAAGAGCAAATGTTCCCTTTGATGGCATTTTGCTGTGAGGTGTTAGCATTGTTCCACCCTGGTGTGATCATTGCCTATTGCTCTTTCCAGATGCATATTTTCCCTTTAGGGTGAGCAATCATTTCATGGTGTCAAGTGTTCCTTGCCTGTGGAAGTCCTTTTAAAACCACTTCTGAAATCACTTTTGTTCAATAGGGTGTGAGAGCATACAAAGGATATAAAGAAATTGCAAGGTTGCATTAAATGATTTTGGATTTTTAACATCTTAGAGCTGGGCTGAGTCTCTGTGAGTCCATGCCAAGCTTGATAGGGCCATGAAAACATCCTGCAGTCATACTGGGAGCAAGAGCTGGGGCTGAGTGTTGAACACCAGAGGACAGATATTCCTTTTCAGTGCTGGTTGAAAATGTCTCAGCAAACAACAATGGCAAAAATAAAGCTACAGCAAACTCCTCAGCAGAGCTAACAAGGTCCCAGAGGCTCACATCCCTGTACATTAGGGATGTTACAGCAACCAGGGCAGCAAAACCATTTTGTTGCATGACATGAAATGAACTGCTTCCACCAGCTTGTAACCAAGGCAAAGGTGAGGCAGGAGGGTGCTGTGCTGAATGTGGTGCAGGACATGTGTGTGAGAAAGAGCAAAATAAACCAAATTTTAGTGCCAGATCCTCTGCAGAAAGCTGCACCTTGCTTGCTGATGTAACACTCAAGCCAGCCTCTGTTATCCTTGAGGGCAACCTGAACTATTCTTTCTTCTGCATTGGTCCTAAAGCACCTGAAACCTGGCCATTGATGTAATTTGCAGTGGCCTCAGGTTTGTGTCTCACTGCAGCCTAGATGACAAGAAATCATTGACTGACAGCAATATCTGGGGTGTTTCTGCTGTTTTTTGCCCTTGGTACACTCTCTAAAAATGGGTTTAAATGCTGGTTGTTAAAGGGAGAATCCTGTGTCCTTACTTCAAAGTCTTTGTGCAAGCAAAGTTCCATCATGCCCGCCTATTTTCTCAGAGGTGTAGAAGGAAAGGAAAGAATATTCCACATAATTCAACATAAGGTTGCAAACTTAATGTTCAAAAAAGTCTGCAAGAAAGGAAGGGAGAGAAGAGGAAAAAAAGCTGGAGTAAAGCTACAGAATGGTATATAGGGCATGTGTTTTTAGAGGATGAAGGAATAAGGATCTGAAAAGTAGAATAGACATTTTCTTGAAATATGAGAGCATGTAATCCTAACATTTTCCAATTCAATAACTGGATGTAGAAGCTTATTTAGAGCTGTTATCCTTCTCCCAGAGTTAATACTGCAGACCCAGTTTGCTTCAGCTGCTTTTCAGAAAAAAAATCGTAAAAAAACCAACAAAAACCCTAACAAGAAATTAAAGTGGAAGAACTTAATAATACACTCAATAAATAAATAACATCACCTAATAACCTCACTCCCACAGGTGTCTCTGACCTCTGCATGCAGAGTTGTCACCCACCACTGGAATGGCCTGACAGGGAGTGAAACCATTCCAAATTGAAATCCCAAGGATTTTTACACAATGTAAAGGCAATCATCTTCACTGGAATTTGGCCAGAACGCAGAGGCTATTAGACCATCATTTCACAACTGCTGTGGGATTGTCAGTGGCAGAAGAAACTCTTTTTCTGCATCATCCAAAGGCTGACACTGTTAGTAGAGCAGGGACTCGAATCTGTCATGTTCTCTTATTTAAGCAGAGACCTGGCTTGACCTCTTTTAGTGCAGGAGAATGTGACAGGCTCACAGCCTCAGGTGAACTACCCTGGCTGTGGGCTTGCTGCCAGACAGGAGACACTGAGCCTTAGAAAGAAATCTATCTGGAATAATTGCGAGTCAAACTTTTCATGGAGAATTATTGCGGCGGATTTCGGTCTGCATTTAAGCAGTTTGGTCAGATCAGCATTCCTGAAAGGAAAAAAGACAAAGAAATGCAGTTATATACATAACAAGCCTATTGTGGAGCTCTCCAGGTGACTTTTCCTTTTTCTTTCAAGCCTGTGTTCCCTACTCACAACCCTTCAAACAATCCTAAGTAATGCCGATCTTTTCTTTATTTACCATTTATTTTCCTAGAATATTTGTAAATGAGAATCAAATTGCCTTATTCAGTTTCCTGTGCTGTAGATGGTAAAATCAGTTTTGAAACTTAGCCTACTAATGAATTTTGCTGGTCTTAGAGTTTTTATGAACTTACTATCATTTCCTGAAACTGCAAAGCTCAGATGGAATTCTACCACATAGGTTCATCAGATGGCCACGAAATAGGGGCAGCTTTTCCCTGCCAGCAATGGTAATTGGGGAAGAGCCCTTAAGAGAATAATAATAATAGTAATAATAATAACAACAGTAATAATAGTAATAATAATGATAATAACAATAACAATAATAATATGTAGTTAAAGAAGATAAATGAGAAAAACATGCTAAAGCTTCTTCTTTAAAATAATTTCCAGTCATTCACTGTCCTTTAATTGATTGATTTCACTCATAAAATAAAATTGTTCAACTTGGAATATATTGACCATTTTAAAACTGCACCGTGCATTGTAACAAGCACACCAAGCAGATGGTTGTGTGGCAGTTGACTTCCAAACAGATAAAGATTTAACTGTGTGCTTGATTCTCAGCATGTTAGAAATCCTACTGAAGCTGAGAGGGATTATTCACCTACTTAAATTCTGTTTATGAGTTTTGCTGAATTAGAGCCAACAAGATATTAAATTCATTGTGAAACAGTCCAAAGTGCTTTCAGGAAACATGTAGTGTATGTATTCAAGCAATGAGGAGAACTTGTGGAATGAAGCATTGCTGTATTAGCTAATATGACTGATGTTTTATGGCATGACCCAGCACAACTGAAATCAGAATTTCTTTTTTTTTTACTAGCAAATTTAAGCCAGGCTTTAGCTGAAACACATACAACTACATTCAATAAATTTAAGGAGTTATTTAACAATCTTTGAAACAAGGACTTTGATTATTACTTGAATGTTAGTATAGTGACTTTAGTTTTGGTAATGGTTCTAGCTTCTATTAGTAATGTTAAAGAAATATGAATTATTGACATGGAAGTATAGTTTGTATGAGTGGAATAGCAGCATTGCCAGGTTGCAGCCCTCACTAGTCAAAATTAGTAATTTTGTTTAGCATCAGCTCTGTAGAGAAATGTGCTTTATTAACTGCATTCTTCCATAATTTTGTGTCATCTTCTGATCCATGTTAGCCATTTCTTAGACTGATAGGCTTGGGCCCAGTGGGCTGCAAATGATTTGAAGCCAGTAGGTCTGTGCAGTGCAAATGGAGCAATAGTGGCCATTTAAATGTGCACTACAGCATGGCCAGCTGGAATGTCTTTCAAAGAGCAACATGTACAGTAGCATAAAAGAAATATCATATTCAATCATTTATGAAGAATAAACAGGGCAACATTTCCTCTCTGCTCTCCAGTGTGTTCTCAGCATGCTCTTGGGAGTTGCAGCATAGCATTTTATTTACAAAGAATGAAGTGAAATATCAATAATTGTTTATCTTCTTTGGATGGCCTCAAAGTGTGCTGGCTGTGTTTTGAAAACCCTGCACTTCCCAGGAGAAGGGAGCAATTGAGTAAGAGATTTCAACAGGATGTAAAGCAGCAAAATGATTTGTCTAGGTGCAATGTGATCCCTGCCTGCAGTGCATGTAATGGTAATGCATCAGTGAGTGCTGGCAGCATCCCCTGCATTTACTGTGGCTCCTTGCCTTGGCTGTTTGATGGAGTCAACAGTCTGCTCTGGTCCTCCTGAACTCATGGGGCTGTGAGGGGCACTGTGCTTGGGTCGTTTTCTTATTTGAAAAGTCAGGTGAATAAAATGAAGGCAGGTTCACAGCTTACAATAAAGGAAATCAGGATCTTAGCTAGTCCTCACAATGAATCCCCACCAGTGTTTGCCAAGGCTTGAGACAGTCAGGTAAAATTCCTTCTGCTTTTTTATCCCTTTCTCACTCAAAACTCACTTCATTCTTCAAATTTACCACCCCAATATTAACAAGGATAGTGATGAGAAGCAGTTCTTATGATTTCTCAACTTCAATTGGAACAGCAAATATAGGAAATCTGCCTCTCCTTCAAGAAAATGCAATGCTCCCTGTATTGAAGTGTAATGTACTAAAAGTTACATCATGGAACTGTTTTCTTAAGGAATTATGTTAATTTTGTAAATTGTACCCATCAAATGATTACCACACAACATGATAACATTGATCCACAGTTACTTTGGAATAACCAAAGTACAGCAAGTGTTGCACTTAGATTTAGGAAGTGTCACTTTTTGCAGGCTGCAATCATTAGCTTGGTAGATTTCTAGGCTTCAGTCCTCACTGTGTTTTAATCCTGACTAAAGCAGAGTGTGTGCTGAAGATGGTGCTCTGTGGAGAGGCTGTGACTTAATTAACCCAGCTATTGTCTTGGGAAGAGAGGAGGTTGCGTCAATCTTTAACTTTTCATAATCATCTTTGGGCAGGGTGTACCTCACCTGACAAGACTACTGGGTCTGAGGTATGAGGGTTCACAATGCCTTTGCAGTGGCCTTGAAGCAATTTTTCCTGCAGATTTTGTTTTGTCTGTTTACCAGCAGGTCTGGCAAGGTCAGTGCAGACATGACTTTGTGGAGCGGTGGCTGTGACTTCCCAACACATCTCTAGTAGGAATGTTGTTCATGTCAAACAGCTGACCAGGTTTCCAAAAATTCTGCCTATCCTTAGCTCTGAGTACTTGCATAAAAACAGCCACACATGAATACTCCAGGTGAATGTTAGTACTCCATAAAAATGAAATCATATTTTATTCTTCAATTTGCCTTCAGTCAACAAATAATAACTAAACTCTCAGTCTTTCTAACCTGCAAACAACTCCATATGCAAAGAGCTTTCACATGCAAGAGTGTAAACCCCAGTTTGCATTAAGCCAAAGTTAAATTAGGGCAATTGTTCCTTTTTAAATAGTTCCATATTGCTGGCAAGTATCTCTAAGCTATTTCATGAAAGCTATAAAGCAGTTAGTGGTTATTATTATGTAGATAAGTCTTTATTAGAAAACTGATTCTTCTGACCTAAGGAAGGCTGAGACACTTCTGGAAGGATTGTAGCATATACCAGATAAAGTTATAACAGGGAACCTCCAGTGACTCTCAGATTAATTTGTGACAAAGTTCATCTTTTTTCCTTCTGCTATTAGGATAAAAAGAGGTTTTGTTCTTGTCTGAAACAGTTATGACAGAAGAAAGCCACAATAATGCCCCTTGCACTGTGACTTCAGCAGTTCAGTTTCCTTTGCTCCTGGGAAGTGATTATAATATAGTCACTGTTTGTATGGCTGCTTCCAAACAAATATCCTTCTTACCATGGCAAAAATAAGGAATAGGGAAAAATGGAAGGACCAACAGGAAAACCAGAGATTCAAAATCAAAACTACTTTGTGTTACCATACCACAATTTAATTAAATCCTTATTCCAGCAGGCCCCAGAAATGTATACAGTGCATGAAATTGGTTCCATTCCAATTGAAAAATAAATTATTTTAAATTAAATAATGCTCATTTAAACTCCTTTTTAGGAAAAAAATACACATTTTGATGGATTTAAACTGGTTTTGAAGGTTGGATTTTCTTTCATTTTTATTGTAATTTTAACATAAAATTATTTTGTTAAATTGAAGCAAACCTAAGAGTTTATATTTGGATGAGGTCCTGGTCTAAAGAATCACATAAACCTTGGAAAATTTTAGATTTCTTCTGTCAGCTTCAGAGTTTTGTGCAAGCCTGCAGACAGGAAAGAGAATTCTGGTCATGTGATTCATTCTGTTTTCATAGATACTGATTTTGCGTGAAAGCAATTTCACTGGTGCCATAAACTAAAAGGAAAAAAATACTTTTGTTTTTGCGGTGAAAAATGGCTTATCCACGGTAACCTAGTAAAAGTAGTATTAGGTGAGTTTTGTTCTTTTTACAAAGGAAAATTCCATCTGAAATGAAATTATCCCTGATTTCAATGAGACCTTTGGCTTCAGTGAACCCAGATTTCATTCCAAGCTCCTAAGGCAGTATGTGTTCATTTCAGTACAGTGATTTGCTCATCTCTTGACTCAGTAGCCCATGGATTGGATCTCCAGCTATGGAATGTGCTCTCAGCTATGGAATGTGTTTTAATCACCCAGAGAGGCAATTAGTGTGGATGCACAAGAGCCCCATTCTGGAAAGGGACAGCCACCATTTATCTCTAGCAGAGGAATCTTCAGGACAGGCCCAGTTTAAATTGCCTTGGTCCTTGAGTACTAACCTCCCTAAATTCCTGTTCCCTGCCATTAGAGGAGAGGAAGTGAAGTCCCATTTGTGTTCCTTTGGTCTGAGGTAATCTTGAACGATCTGCCCACAAAGAGGGTCACTAGTATTGTCCTTTGTTTTGAGCTGATATTGTGCTTGGTAATGTTTGCTGTGAGGTATCCCACAGCTACTGGCCCCAGGATAAGCAACTTGTTTCAGGAATTCCTTTAAAATGAGGATTTACAGGCGATGGACTAATATGGACCTCAACCTGTGCAAAAGGTTCACAGCCCATGGCAAAGTCTGATCAGGACCAGAGGTGGCTCTTACATTTGTGAAATTAAAAAATTAAAACATGCTGAGATTTCAGAGAATAATAGTTGTGGACATTTATGGCCAGTAAACAGAACATCTGAAAAAAAAATTGGAGCTGAGCATCAGGCAGCTTCAGCTGTTGCAAACACAAATTTCTATTGCTCATTCTGAAACACAAATTTCTATTGCTTATTCTGAAACACAAATTTCTGTTGCTCCTTCTGAAACAGTAGGTTTCTGCTTCCTCTCCTCATCAACCTTGCACAAAGCAGTTGCCTCTCTATGCAACATAAATGGAGATGGATATGTAAGGGATCCCAGTTCAGTAATGCCAAGGTTCAGCAGTTAAAAGAGCATAAATCTGATGAAAATTAATGCAAGAGACACTGTCGTCTTCACCCACTGTAAAACTCAGTCTGGTGTGGGTCAGATTGCAGTTGAATCTTTTCTTCTTCAGTCAACTGGGCATGTTGGATGTCTTTGCAGGGCCTTTGAACCCTCTGTGCAAAAGCTGTTTCAAACTGTCTTTAATAGTTAAAAAGCATCACTTAGCAAATTGATCATGGATTATTTAATAATCCTTCTTGGTCAAGGCTTTGGTTGTGTAACTAATTCAAAAGTTGGATTGATATAAGCATGCCTTAGTTTTGTCTTTGATAGTTTATGAATTGGAGTTACATTCCTGAGTTACATTCACCAGTGACTCTTTGAGAGGATAACTCCTGGAAAGTAGCAGTCTTACTTGCTTTCTCTCCATTATTTTATTTATTCCTTTTTTGTTCATAATTGTACTTCATTTTGTTCAAAATTTTACTTCATTACCATACTTCTGGCTTCTCCAGACTAGCCCTTGCATGGAGAGACACATGCTGGAGTGAAAGCATTTTATCATGTTTTTTAACAGGAAATTACCTTCCAGTTATACAAATTACCCAAATCAAGTAGATAAATGCAAGTGTGAGCAACAAGGAAGAATTATTTGCGACTCATTTGTATTCAGGTTATCACATTCATCATCCTCAGTCTTAGTCTGTGGTCCATTGGAGCTCCTAATAGTGTTTGACTATTTCCTTCATTTTCTGTTTCCTGTTGTTTATCTTATCTTTGTTGTTTTATCTTTGTTACTGTCACTCACCCTGACAATAATGTATCTAAAATCATTAAACAAACAAATAGTTATAAGGCCGTCTCCTGCTGATAACTAACAAAAAGAGGTTGTCTCTTTCTACAATTTATAGTTTTTACTGAGAGTAAAATTCACTGTAGCTTCACAGTTCCTAGCTAGGAGAAAAATTGAGAAAGAATGGCTGAGGCAGGAGAGGGGTTGGTTTGTGTCAGACTGGTGGAAGCTTTTTTCTGACTCTTATCAGGGCCATGGTCTACCAGTTTATCCCAGAATTCAGGTACTCCCAGCAGAGAATACCTGTGGGACTGTAGTGCTATGTGGAACTTCAGTGGGGGCCTGGGGCATCACAATTCTTCATTCTGAAAGTTAAAAACAAGCCTAGAAATATCATAGCACCAACTGAAATTAGCTCATCACAATGAGCTTCTGTTTGTGTACTCATGTTTTTAAGCAACTGAGAACAAAATCTATTGGATAATCTTACAGCTGCCACAGTGGAGATGCACATTCACAGTCAGACATATGCAGCCACTCCAAGGCCCACATGTCCTTAAAACTGACAGGATTCTTTGGGAAAAGCCACCTTGGCACTGTCACCTTTTTAACAATGTGCAGTGACTCCATAAACTGAGATGTGTTGGCAAACAGAGAGTTCATGCAGTGTCTGTAGAAATTATGAATGTAGAAATGCTTTGGATCATTACATCTGTCAAAGATTTTAAGAAACCCCAAAATACTCTGAAAACAACAAAAAAAAAGGTAATAAGCTTCCCCAAGGGAACCTCTTAGTGCACCATCATTCAGAGTTGCATGGGCCAGGTTTGAAAAACAGCAAATGGCTGAAGTTTGAGCAATTTGTGTTGAATAGACACAGAAATGAGCTGAATAATCAACACCAGAACAACCCCCAGGCTCGGAACCCTAAAGCTCTGTGGCTGCCTGTGCCCACCCTTCAAGCTGTGAATGTGTGGGGCTTGAAGGATGTACATGCATTCACCTGCTGCCGCTGAATTTACCACTAAATTTCATCAAAGGATCAGAACACTTTACACTTTACACTAAAAAAAAACTTTTCCACCCTCAGAAGTCACCCAGATATTGCCAGGAGAGGAGAGACAGTATGTCCAAGTTTTAGCTCCCAAAGTTCTCTTTTAGCAGCAGCAGAGCCACCTCTCAGCCAGAGAGGAAATCCCAATTTTGTGGTGTTTCCTGCAATTGTAATTTACCATGTCCCCAGCCCGTGGGTTGGAGTCTCCAGCGTGGAAATGAGGGCACGGGGGAAGGGAGCTGAGACACAAAGGGGTGTGGGTAGAAATGAGCCTGAGCTTGAGGGCTTAGGAGTCATCTGGGGTCACTTGAGCCTTCTTGTACATGGGGATCCTCTGAGCAAAACCTGAACAAGAGTGTCAGCTGTGTTCCTAAACCTTCTGGGGAAACCCTTCTCTTCACTTGAAATTCTCATCTTTTCCCTTCAGAATGTGTAGATGAAAAAGGGCAAATTTAATCTCCTATTTTAGTAATTCTGCAAGACTTTAGACTTGAATAGACAGCCATGCCTGTGAATATGCCATAAACATTCTTCTTAGCTCTCAAAAACGTCTTTTTGGAGGCCAGAATTGGAAAAAGGGTTTAAAACTGTTGTGTTTCCAGCTGCCTCCAGATCAGATCCATGACATCTGATTTTTCTCTGCTTACAGAGGCAGAAAAGAAAATTTATGTTCAGTTGAAGCAAATTAGTTGTTCCATGTTTTTCTGAAGGTTGAGTTAAAGAAATAAATAATTTTGTATTTATTTAGCTGTAGGAGGGAGATGATTTTTAAGGGAATTGAGGAGCACAGCTGCACAGCAGTGAGGCAGGGATTGTTGCTGTTGTTTTCACCAGGAAACAACTCAATTCTGTGTGTGTCTAAGCAGACACTGACTGAAATGGACTGTAGTTACTGGGGGATAAACCTTATGGTTACCACAGAGACCCCTTTGCTGTAGTAAATTAACATTCCTTAAGTCAGGAGTGCATCACAGAGTGTGTTGAGACCAGTGCTGCTGTGCTTGCTGTCCTATATTATCATTTCTTAGATGAATCAGTAGACAGACACAGTTCAAGGTTCACAGGAGGGCTGGGCAGCTGTACCAAGTTACCACATTAATTATCAATATTCTGCTCAGCAGCACCCTCCCATGGGTACTTCAGCCTTTAGTTGGTGCCTCAGGTGATGCTGGTACTAGGGTTCTGTTACTGTGGGATGAGTGGGCAGCACAATAAAAACCTGCTGAAAGAAACCTGGAAACTGAATTTATGAAAAAACAATCCAGGCTGCTTCCATGGAATCAGTGAACCAACCTGACAGAAATCACCATGCACAATGCACTCAGAATTAGGGACACATTCCCACAAAAGTATTTGAGTCTGATTCATTGCATTGGTCTTATGAGGGATGGCTTTGGTCTGTAAATTCACCCTATTTGTACTTAATGCTGCACAAGGTGTGAAAAACCCAGTAGAGGTTTTAGGAACACACAACTGAGCTAAGCGTTAAAAGAATATGAATAAAGACGCATACACTTATAATAATACATTTTATGCAAAGGAGAAATTAATTTACAATTGAGATTGTCAGAAGATCCTCCCCACTTGAAAAGAAAAACACCAAAAATAAAAATATACACAAAAAACCCCAGAAGAAAATTATATATTTTGTTGGGACTACAGGTGTGAGCACATGTTGCAGTTATTATATCAGGCCACATACAAAAATATTTCAGAGAGTGTAAACATAAGCTCATATGCACTACAGCTCTGGGTTTGTTACTGCATTGATGACATTAAAAGGTGAAACACACACTCAGGAGACAAATGTGATAAGTGTTATGGTTTCCCAGCGTGCAGATCTGAGAAAATATGTCAAGTGTGCTGCATTCTGCACATTCTGCCTGGCTTCTGTTTCACAATGCCACCTTACACTGGCTGGGATGGGATAATGAATGCAGTATATTCAGACTACTTAAAAAATTTGGTTTTGTTTTTTTCTGTTCACTTTCTTGCATGGCTACAAGTATAAGTCTGTTTCTCTCACGCTGTGAATGCGCCATGAACCCCCTGGGGACAGACAGGGACCAGAGTTAATGCTGAATGTCCAAAGGCACCTCCTGTACCAAGAGACCTTTCCCTTCAGCAGTGTTTGCCACATACCTCACACAGGTGTAAATAGCTACAAAATGCATTGGAACATTACACACCAACAGAGAGCAAAAGGAGGAGTAAGTCTGGGGAGGAAAATACTTGGAGAAAAAAAGGAGATGGAGGGAAACCATGGTACTGAAAGGTAGTAAGGCGATTTAGCCGTGCCACTGCACTGTTCTCTACTTTGATGGCAAGGAACCATCTTTCTGAGGATGAGGAGTATTTTGTTTGAGCCAGGCTTGTTTCCAAGCTGTGGTGACACATTGTCACTTGGTTATTCTGCTGCACTTTCTGTCCAGGAGATTCTGCATGTGCACAGCTCCCAGCATTAGGTAGCAGTAGTGGTTTGTAACCAAAAAGGCAACAAACACTTGGAAAATTTGAAATAAAAAATGAGAAGCCACCCTGAAAACTCTGCCCAGGACCTGTGCCTGTTCCCTTGGTCCCCAGGCAAGCAGGGAGGCTGGGTGGACAATGGGACCCTCAAGAGTACATGCAAGTAAAGCCATAATTTTATAATCCATGTTTTGAAACTGGGTCCTTTAAAGCAATGCCTATGTTGCTCTTTTCTTTTTTCTGCCAGGTACTAAAATTCAATTACTTCTACACTGTTTAATAAAAACGTATAATATAAAAATTAATATAGATCATATTAATATAAATTTTTGAATGTTGCACTGTAGGTCAGAAGAACAAATTTATTCCAGTTCAGAAATAATCTTTGATTTCTTTCCCTACTTTCCATGAAAGAGAAATATTTGGGTTTACACTGAATTTGTTCAGTAAACAATTTTATATGATAACCATGTAAATCCATTGTGTACATAAAGAAGAGGGAAATTAATTCTTTTGTTGCTTTTGCAACCAGAAGCAGCATTTTTCTGAAATATCTAAGACAGTACTGAATTTGAGTCTGAATTGAGACACATGTACGTCTTGAAAAAGTTATTGTGGTCTTTAAGCAAGTTAAATAATTGCAATTCTTTTGCCTTCTAAAGAAATTCTGTGCCATTGGACTGCTGAAAATTTTGTAGAGGCTCCAGAACTTCTGTTACCATTTCCTGCAGACAATCTGTCTGATTTCACCCTGAGAGTGGCTCTTAGTGATACACACCTGGTCAGCTGCTCTTTCTGTCTCTGTATAATGCTGGGCCTTGGAAATTCAGGTTCAGCAGCAGGTGCTGCCTTTAGAAACACAGCACTTTCAGCATCTGCTGCTCAGTGACTCAGAAACAGCACTGACAACAGCTGGACTTGGAGATTTTGCCTTTTTGCTTCAAAGAAAACTGCTGCAGTAGATGCAACACAAGGAGAAGGAAGATTTCAGTCTTTGCAGCTTTATTTAATCAGGGTGTGCCATGTTCTTCAGTTCCTTCCATGTGAGAGGGTTTGGTGGGGAGACACAGATTAACATGGCTGTTTATTTTTATGTCTATTTACTTGTAGATTTTCCTACAGAGAGGGTAGGGATGGTAGCCTACAGCAAACTCTGTTCTCATGAAACAGACATTATTCTACCTTAGCAGCAGGAGGGCAAATTCCAACCACCACTAGCAAGGGATTTTTATGTTAGTTTTGCCAGGAGAATGGGAAATTGAAAATCTTTTTTCTTCCTTAGATGATAATGTATCTTTTAGTAATTTTTGTAGGCTGTAGGATAATAGGTGCAGAACAATGTTCTTTTATGGAGCCTTATCTCCTTGCAACCTTTTAGTTAAATGCAAGGGGATGTTTCGCTTCTCCTTCCTAAACTTTTTGGCTATACATTTCCTAAACCTCCAGTGCCTGTCTCAGCACCACACTGCCTGTATATCTGTAAAACCAGCTCATAAAGACAAGGAGCATCCCAGAAGAGTTTGTTTGGCTCATTTTAGTTTGTTTATGTTTGGAATACGTTAAGTTCAGTTGTGTAATTCACAGTAATTCAAAAACGAATGAGGATATATCATTTGTGCTTTCCCCATGTGCATGTCCAGTAGAAAGCAACCTCTGTAAAATCATAAAACTGCTGTTATTAATCCACAATTTATCAAACCAAAATTGGTTAAAAGGGGAGATGTGAACAATTAAACATTGGCAATGTGGTATTGGTACCTAGTTTGGGTTTTATTTTTTGGTAATTTAGAACCCAATCCTTCACAGCTCCTGCTGGAGTCCTTTAAGTTTTGGGCATGGATTAACTGCTTCTAAAAACTAAAATTTTGATGAAATGTTCACAGCCAGTGAATTGGGTTTTGTAATTGTATTTTCAAAACACACATATAGAAATAAGCCTGCAAACACTGGCAAAATTAAAAATTACTTGGTTTGGCCAGCAGAGCACAAGCAACCAAATGTGTTTAAACTTGTAGAGAATTCTTTGTTTTCGTTTTCACAAGTTTCACTTGTTTTCATGTAGTGTCAAAGAGAACTAACAAATAATAACTGCTCCCACAAGAAACAGGAACAAAAGAGGAACAAATCCTTCCTCAACATAAAACACAGCTCCCCCTCCTCTGTCTATTGACTCTGGCACACCTCAATATTTTGTTTCAACCAGTGAATAAAATGCCTTCTGAGTATGTTTATTGTAACTATGTAGAGAGTGTCTGTATGTGCAGTTATATTTGTACAAACACATGTGATTAGTTGTACATGTAGTCATGAGTACGTGGATAAATCTAATATTTTAGAATTACAGCCTAACTGGGTGTTAGTTTCAGTAGTAGGCAGCTTAATATCTGAGAATTTTGAGACGTAACATTTTTCACTTTTTTTTACCATTATTATTTTGCCCTGATTTACTGGGCAAGTTGCACCAGTGGTAAAATGGATCATGGGGATTTATTGTTTGAAAATAGCAGTTCAGTGTGTCTGAGATTGGATTCAGGCACAGATTGAAACAAAAACATCCTGAAGGGTGATGATTCAGAATTCTGTCCTGGTCTTGGTTCCTACTGTCTGAAACTCAGGACACAAGTCTGCCTGACCTCTAGCAGCTTCAGTCACACACATGTTTCTCACAGCTGTATTTGCAATGGACCAAAACCTCCTGTGTGGCAAGGGAAACCTTCCTAAGTCCCAGAATAGACAAAAATGTTACTGCAGCATATCCCATAGGATTTTCCACAGAGTCTTCCTGTATTCACAAGCAACGATCTGAAGATGTTTTGGAAAAAAGCAGACTGGAAATTCTCCTTTGTGAAGAGAGGAAGGTGTGAATATCACCAGGGGAATGGGGTGGGAGGAGACTGGAACAGCTGCACTGGCCTTTTCCTTTCCTCTCTTCCCACTGTCAGCACTTTGCTGGAGAAGGAATCACAGTGCCTGAAAAATTTAGGTAATAATGAGGATAATATGGAAAGGCATCCAGACTTGTAAAAGATTGAGAAGCAGGGGAACAGCAGCTTTGGAGAATAGCTGTGTGACAGTGAAAACTTAATGCAGTTCTAAGAAATAGTATCTGTCATGCACTGTTTGGGACTTGAAAATTGTGAGAAAATTTGAGGTTTTCATATAAAAATTGGTTGATTTTTTGGGGCTTTTTTTTTTTTTTTTTTAGATAAGGAAGCTTAAAAAGGCAAAATTAAAAAAATCACAGAGAAAATTTTCCTGCGCCCATCTGGAGCATAAGTGGGAGAGGGAGCAGTGAGGTGGGTAAGATGGAGTTAGTGTGGTGGGTTTGGCATTTTTCTGAAGCAAAACAGATTCTTAAATGTCAAGAGCCAAGATTATTAAGTGTTCAGGAAGCTGTTGAAGAAGAGAGCCGTGAGAGCTATATGAAGAGTGTGTGGTGAATTGCATGAAAAGATGAGTTTTAAAGAGCAAATCTTCTGGGAGGCTGTTACAATTAAAATGGAGGACAAGGTGTTGGCTGAAATGTGTACTCTCCTTTTTTTTCCTTGTGTAACACATTATTGCTGATTCCTGTGGAATGTTGCAAGGTGTGAGAAAATAATTCTTATTTTTTCAGTCCATATGTGGTCACAGTCCAGTTCCTAAGGGACATTTTCATCGTATGATTCCATTCCATATCATTCCGTACCATATCATTCTTCTACATATGTCTTACACTGTAGAAGAATTCAGACTTATACTGGCTTCAAGATATTCACACTAACTTGTTTGAGTGAGGATGTAGATTTAAAATGTTGTCCCTCCCTTGATGTCTCCAGTCACAGTGGTCACATTCTTGCTAAATTCTGTATCACTTTTCTAAACTTCAGTGCTATACAATATTGGAACTGCTTTTCTCCATCTGTCCTTTCACTCCATCTGAGACATTTAACTTCAGTGCACAGAGGGTTTGGCATCTCACCACCTGCTAGCTTTTCCCCAGGAGCCATAGGTGCTTTGCTCTTGCCTGCTGCTTCTCATGCTCCACAGAAAAGCACAGCTTTTGAGGCAGCCTTTGCCTCAATGGCCACGTTGGAAACGTCCCTCTGTGAAGCATGAAAGACAAGAGAGAGCACCAGGGCAGCCCCAACAGACAGATGGAATAGAAGCTGACTTTGTGAAAATCAGGAGCTGTGAGCTGGCCCACCTTACCCAAGCAAACTCCACCTGGCCACAAAAACAGCTCAGAGCTCCCAAGCTTCAAATCTCATTGCTCAGCTTGGAGGGAGGAGCAGCTGGAGCTCCCTGGGAAGCCAAGCAGAGCCTGTGCGGAGCATTGGGAGCAATTTCCAATGTGACCACACTGGGAGCAATTTCCCTCCCACCTGTGCGCCAGGAGGAAATTCACTGCTGGGGCTGACTCGTGCCCATTGTCTGTGGATGTGCCACCCTTCTGCACACCAAATCATCTGACTCTGATGGGAGAAGACAAATCTCCCATGTCATTACTAATATTAGTACCAGAGAGTAGTTACAAGATTTCCCAACACTCTGTGTGGCTCATATAACCATACTTAATGGATTTGGGCCTTTTTGTGATCACGTGTCAATTGGATAAGTTAAAAACCCAAAAAACTACGAAACAAAAGGAGATCATCTTATTGATATTGAAATATCTTGTTCTGTTTGCTTTGGTTAGCAGTCAGATCAGAACTTTGGCCAGTGGAATGGCCATTTTGAAACAGAAATCTCTATTCAAATCAGTAAATTGTAACAAGAGTACTTTCCAACTTCTCATATTCCAGTATTCTAACAACTCTTAAATTGAGTTGCCTGTGTCCACAGTAATGTGTTTTTATTGCTTATACAGTTCAAAGTGTGTGTCACCTCAGTTCAGAAAATGCTATGGACTCCTCACTAAAAAAAATTGAATTAGTAAGAAGCAGAAGCTTCTTCTTCCTTTTCTTCTTTTTCCATTTCTTCCTTTTCTTCCTTTTCTTCCTTCCCTTCCTTTTCTTCCTTCCCTTCCTTCCCTTCCTTTCTTTCTTCTCGTTTCTTTCTATCCTAACCAAACTTAAAGCACTGCCCAGAGGAAAACAAAATTTTTAAAAGGAATAGCAGCAGGAATGGTTGATGTAGAAGGCCTTTATTTCCATTTCATGCATGAAAAGCTTGATAAATACTTCTAGCATAATGTTTTGTAGCACACTCATTTGTTGTCTTCATGGACTCTCATTCTACTCCTTTGGTTGTATCTTTCAGAACACCTTGAGACTAATTACTATAAGTAAATATTACAATATTTCTTCTATAATAGACGATTTCTCTAAGTTTTCACACTGGCTGCAGCACAATAAATGCATTTTTAAATGCCATGGAGAAATGAGGTCAGCTGTCAATATCTTATAAAAAGAGTGAATTTTATGCACAGGTCTTACTGCATTAATTAAGATAACCCAGGGATATGATTGTAAACTCTTTAGATACATGCTGCCTTCTATCAGCTTGTCATTTACTGATTGGTAGATTATTCTAAACATAATGTCAAGGTTTTTAATCAAAACATTTTCTCTATTCAGAAGAAAATCATATAATGGCATTAGCAAAAGTATTTGAATTAGATCTGTAGATGGAAGGATGTTGTAGAGAAGGGTTGGGAAAAAGGTAATAACAGGCCTAGCAAGTGGAGGTGCAGGACTGGCAAGGAACAATGGATTAAATTATAGCATAGAAGGAAAGCTGTTCCTTTAATCAGTAGTGGGTGACCCTGTGTAAAACCTCCTGCATCCAGTACAATCTAAAACTCAGAAACCACCTCGTGTCTCTGAGACTTTCCCTGTGGAGAGAAAAAACATATTCTTGGATACCACAACAACAAACTCAGCAGGCTGGTGAGTGTGGCTCTGCAGAATGCCAGGGAATCAGGGGGTGCCTTGCCCATGAGAGCTGGAGAGAGAGGCTGGGGAAACACAAGGGGCAGAGTGCTCAATGGACATGTCAGAGCCAGACTGACACAGGTGGGGATGTTTATGCAAAATAAAAGGGATTCGTGGAACTGCAAACATGCTGGAAGCACTGTGTGGTAACTCCTGGCTGGCTCACTGCTGGTCCCTGAAGAGTGGTGGAAAGGATTCCAGACTTTGAGACCTTTGATCTGTCTCAGTTTATGGGGACTGACTTGTACCAGCTCCTTGCAGAGAGCAGAAGGCTGAAAGCCTGGGTTGTGTGTCCAGCAGCAGATGGAGGCTATAAATGTCTTCTCTATCTCTAGGAAGGAGTTTTCCTCTGCTTTGTCCAAATGCAATGGATAGAAAGTTCCCATGGGTTGTCTGTCACTGGACAGAACTGCAAACTTTCATTCCAGCATGTACATGCAGCCTGATTATTTTATTTTATTTTATTTTATTTTATTTTATTTTATTTTATTTTATTTTATTTTATTTTATTTTATTTTATTT